>CM076584.1:1468255904-1468511635 GCA_034641835.2 Pinus albicaulis
TTTCTTTGAATTCCTTTCTTTTAAAAGCCAATGATATCCCTTATTGTGTTAATGTTACGTAAATTCATTGTCCTAGTGCCTCACACTCTACTATGAATGTTTTACCAAAAGTAGGTGCAACCGATGTTGGTGTAGAAGACATGGCATCCATTAAAAGAGAGAATGCCAAAGTAGCCTCATCATTCCATATAAATGATATTTTCTTCAAGAGATATGTGATTGGACTTGAAATGCATGCATAATTCTTAACAAATGATCAATAATATCATGTAAGTCTAAAAAATCTTCTAAGAACCTTGATTTTCTTAGGAATAGGTCATTTTGTAATAGCTTGCATCTTTTGAGGCCCCAACTTCACTCCTTCCTTTAAAACAATATGAACCAAATACTCGAATTCTTATTTCCCAAAAGCACATTTGGATATTTTTACATAAAAATGATTATTCTCAATAATTTATATAACTTTTCCACATGTTTAGTGTGGTATTCCCATGATTTATTATAAATATGTGTATTATCAAAGAAAACCAACACAAATTTTATAAGATGGGATCAAACAAAATTGTTCTTAAGTCGAGCCCACTGGACTTCAAACGGAAATAAACCATGATTCAAACCAAATTCGCGTTCCAAAATAGCCTGCTGACATCGACCAATTTTGTGACGTGAAAACCAAATGAATTTCGCCCTAATATTTTTCGGGTTCGAAGTTGGGCTGGCGTACAGAGGGAGAGTTGTGACGCGAATTTCTTATCAAATTCGCCCTAATATTTTTCGGGTCTGGATTTCCACTGCGCGAGCGGCCCAAACAAAGATCCACTCCAATCAATTTCTACCACATGTCCTCAATAAAAACTTTCCCTACTCCCGGCTGCGGGTGCATTCGATGGCATTTAAGGCGATGGGACATGGATGTGGCAATTTCATATCAATCGCATTAAGATTTAACGATGTTCAATTAAATTCCAAGGTTTTCACATCAAATCGCATTAAATTTTAACACTGTTCAAGATCAGACCTCCACTCCCGTTAGCGATTCTGCATGCTATAATATGATCCGGCCTTCGACTCTCATTAATGATCAGAGATTAATTATGACGAGCGTCCTTCGATTGCATTGCATTGATAAAATGGCATTTCGCTATGGTTTTTCAGACGAGCCGGTTGCTGGGTTACACTGCCTGCTCACTGTGACGAGAAGGAGAAGTGGCCAGCTGAACTGCTGCGTAGACCTTGCTGCATATCTTCATTTCTCTCGGTCTGGTCCTTGTCTGTCTTCCTCTGTTTCTTGGAATTCTGCTTCTCCGTCTCCTCTTGTGCCCACTGCTAGTGAGACTGCACCCATGCCTCGCGTGCGTCAAAGGATGCGTTGCCGCAGGGGGAGCACTAGAGGTCAACTCCTACGCACTCCCTCCAGCCCCTCAACCGAGTTGTCTCCGGCCAGTCCAGTGATTATTATGCAGGTCGCTATCCAAATCTATGGTTTTTTAGACGAGGCGGTTGCTAGGTTACACTGCTTGCTCACTGTGACGAGAAGGAGAAGTGGCCAGCTGAACTACTGTGTAGACCTTACTACATATCTTCATTTCTCTCGGTCTAGTCCTTGTCTGTCTTCCTCTGTTTCTTGGAATTCTACTTCTCTGTCTCCTCTTGTCCCCACTGCTAGTGAGACTGCACCCATGCCTCACGTGCGTCAAAGGATGTGTTGCCGTAGGGGGAGCACTAGAGGTAAACTCCTGCGCGCTCCCTCCATCCCTTCAACTGAGTTGTCTTGCAGCCAGTCTAGTGATTATGCAGGTCGCTATCCAAATACTAGGAGTGCACGGGGTTGGGTTGTAAGATCTGGCCACCGTATGGACTCCCCTGCTCCTCGTTTCCCCACCGCTAGTTCACCTTCTCCCACGACGCGCACTGCGCAATTTTCCTTTAATTGCTCTCTCAATGGCCCACGAATTACAGCTTCAGTCACTATGGTTTTCTGCGAGGAGGTCCAAACGGAGGAAGAATGCACCTGTCCGGTGGGTCTAAGCTCAGAAAAAGCCGGCCAGCATTCAGGCCTTCAGGAGGGGAGCCGTGGCATGAATGTGGAGGTAGCACCTAGCGATCCTGGACCTTCTGAAGGATGGTGCCGAATCTTCGAGGAGCCGGAGGAGTAGTTTGGTTAATTTGTTTTTCTTGCTTTGCGGCCCACTTAATTGGGATGCTTTTAAATTATTTTACTGTGTTGGACCTTTGTAATATTTTTGAATTCTGTAAATTAAACGTTCAAGACTGGTTTCCCCGTATGAGGGCAGTCTTCTTAATTTTTTGATTTTTTGATGACAAATTTGCCATGAGTCTGGGCAATGATTTTGACTTCGGTGTAATTTTATTCCCATTGTTAATAGATTAACTTTACTTAGAAAAAAAAATGTTGCCCTGTTTCTATTTTAAACCTGTTTTTTGAAATACAGAGCCATGTTTATATGGTCTACGTATTATACTCTTTCTATGTATATCTACAGGAACCTTTTTGCTATGAACAGGGTGGATGTTGTAGCAGGCTACTAATGGAAACAAGCGAACCTGAACCTTACATCTCGGATGCAACAGATGGTTACCAATTTTGGAATCAAGCGAGCCTGGGTTTCTGTAGATGGTTATCACACTCCTCACATGATTAGCGTTTTTCTCTGTTCAAGGATTTTGGGTACTTTAATTTGTATTTGGAACAATGGACATCGATACTCTATCTATTGCTTTACTATTCTACATACTGCTATTTCACTTTCTTATAGATGCCTCGGGCATATTTGGATGCTTTCTCAGATTTGTCGATAATCTCCATGTGGACCGTTATTGGGTTTTATATCATGTCCTTGTATGTGACATGGGGTATTTTTCTATCATTGTCTGGGGTGGGACTTCCACTTTTCTGGATGGATATTTGGGTTCCAATCTTCAGATGTGAAAATGTAATGACTTCATGGACTGTTTTACTTCATATAATATATTCAAAACAACGTTTTTTCTCTTATGAAAAAAAAAATGATTAATGTTTATCACTCTGCCTTCAAAACTAGCGATGCTGGTCTATGTTGCTGGTTTATTGATATGGTCTGATGGTATTTTTATATTTTGGACATATCACACTCCTCACATGATTAGCGTTTTTTTCTGTTCAAGGATTTTGGGTACTTTAATTTGTATTTGGAACAATGGACGTCGGTACTCTATCTGTTGCTTTACTATTCTACATACTGCTATTTCACTTTCTTATAGATGCCTCGGGCATATTTGGATGCTTTCTCGGATTGTCGATAATCTCCATGCGGACCGTTATTGGGTTTAATATCAAGTCCCTGTATGTGACATTGGGTATTTTTCTATCACTGTCTGGGGTGGGACTTCCACATTTCTGGATGGATATTTGGGTTCCAATCTTCAGATGTGAAAATGTAATGACTTCATGGACTGTTTTACTTCATATAATATATTCAAAACGGCGTTTTTTCTCTTGTGAAAAAAAAATGATTAATGTTTATCACTCTGCCTTCAAAACTAGCGATGCTGGTCTATGTTGCTGGTTTATTGATATGGTCTGATGGTCTTTTTATATTTTGGACATATAACACTCCTCCCATGATTAGCGTTTTTCTCTGTTGCAGGATTTTGGGTACTTTAATTTGTATTTGGAACAATGGACGTCGGTACTCTATCTGTTGCTTTACTATTCTACATACTGCTATTTCACTTTCTTATAGATACCTCGGGCATATTTGGATGCTTTCTCAGATTGTCGATAATCTCCATGTGGACCGTTACTGGGTTTTATATCATGTCCCTGTATGTGACATGGGGTATTTTTCTATCATTGTCTGAGGTGGGACTTCCACTTTTCTGGATGGATATTTGGGTTCCAATCTTCAGATGTGAAAATGTAATGACTTCATGGATTGTTTTACTTCATATAATATATTCAAAACAAAGTTTTTTCTCTTGTGAAAAAAAAATGATTAATGTTTATCACTCTGCCTTCAAAACTAGCGATGCTGGTCTATGTTGCTGGTTTATTGATATGGTCAGATGGTCTTTTTATATTTTGGACATATCACACTCCTCACATGATTAGCGTTTTTCTCTGTTCAAGGATTTTGGGTACTTTAATTTGTATTTGGAACAATGGACGTCGGTACTCTATCTGTTGCTTTAATATTCTACATACTGCTATTTCACTTTCTTATAGATGCCTCGGGCATATTTGGATGCTTTCTCAGATTTGTCGATAATCTCCATGTGGACCGTTACTGGGTTTTATATCAAGTTCCTGTATGTGACATGGGGTATTTTTCTATCACTGTCTGGGGTGGGACTTCCACTTTTCTGGATGGATATTTGGGTTCCAATCTTCAGATGTGAAAATGTGATGACTTCATGGACTATTTTACTTCATATAATATATTCAAAACAGCATTTTTCCTCTTTTAAAGTTTCATTTTTTTTTTAAATTGAACCTGTCGTCGCTATACCGACGCCTTGTAAGCGTCGGAATGGCGACATATTAGAAACGTCGGAAGAGTGACAGTATAAAAACATCGAACGAGCGATGTTCAAAACGTAAGACCACATTTCGTCGGAATTGCGATAGTTTACAAACGTCGGAAGCGCGACGTCCAAAATTTCGGACCACATTTCGTCAGAATTGTGACAGTTTACAACCGTCGGAAGAGCGACGTCAAAAACGTCGGACCACACTGCGTCGGAATTGCGATAGTTTACAAACATCGGAAGAGCGACGTTCAAAACGTCGGACCACATTTCATCGTAATTGTCACAGTTTACAAACGTCGGAAGAGCGACGTTCAAAACGTCGGACCACATTTCGTCGGAAGTGCGCCAATTTACAAAGGTCGGAAGTGCGACGGATTGGGAAACGTCGGAAGAGTGACGCTTGTTTGGAAGCGACGGAAAAATTGTCGATAGTGCGACACTTTTTAATTGCGTCGGAACTGCGACGGCATGGTAAACCACGTTTTGCCCGCCCTCGAACTGTCGCTCTTGCAACGACTATGTGTCGGAATAGCGACGAATTTGCCGTCGGAATTTCCGCCAAATTTTCTAGTGGATGATCCTATAATAGAAAATTAAAATTACTATCCTAATAAATACCCTCTAAAGAAATGAGAAGATTCATTGATTAACTTGTAAATTATTTCACAAGATACAAACAATCACATTAACACATAACAATACCATTCAACAAGATTCATAGCTAAACCAAAGAAATAGTTCATTCTATTTAGTATGTGTAATACAACATAAACTGCAAACATCTAAAGAATAGTCTTACAACATTTATGATACATGCATGAAAGAGTGTTGACTCCAAGAGTTTCTGATAATTAAATGGAATATCCAAGTACATCGATACATTGATGAAACACTAGCTCTAATAGTGGAACATGAAGCCACAAATTGCTTCTCCAAAAGAATGATCTTCTCCCTTATGCACAACTAGAGCCAAGGCCAAAATCTCTAAAGGTCTAGGCCCTTTACTTGAGTTATGAGGGATTATTTATAAAAAATTACAATGAGTCTTGAGTTTCACATGACTCTTTAACTTCCATAACCTATGGGCTTCTATGTGACTTTTCATATTCCACATGTTTTTTCACATTCCACATGTGTCTCTTGGACTTCTTGTACATTAAATTTATTCATAAAAGTTAAAAATTACATCAAAATGGTGGTTATATAGGACGAACTAGTTCATTGTAATATAGGAGTGCCATGCTCTAAACTTTGTTGCAATAATTTTTACTTTGACCAACATCTCTACAAAGTATAGCATCTTCACCTCCAAAGCCTCTTATAATATGGATTTTGAGCTTGATTGTATGGTATTCCACAACCAGGATAACTTCATGTGATCATTAGTTAGCTCAATTTCACATTGTAGAATAGCATTACTGGAGATCTCCAAGCCTTCTTGATAATTTTTGTGCTTTATTTGTTCAATAAACTCTTGTATATCCCTCATGATGACATCATTTCCTCTTAGTTATCCAAGTGAACCCATGGAAGGTACTATGTACTTTTTTTCCAAGGACTCTAAGCCACTATGAATTTGAACATAAGCAGCAATGGTGTTGGTCGCTTGTTCACTGTTGTGGGCATAATTCTGAGCGTAAAGTCTTAATTGCGCTCGATCCACCTTGGTAGCAATTTTTTCCTTCTAGAAAATTTTTTTAGCAATATCTAGATACTTAACACCCAAATCATGTATCAAATATGCAGTTTTTTTGTGACATTTATAAGTTTCATAATATCTTGAGATTTATTCTAAATTTGAACCAAGGGTGATACCATATCATGCAAGAGAATCATCTCATTATACAGTTTCCTCATAATGTATTCCATTGGTTTCAATTCTTCAGATATGGCTACTCATAGCTTTGTCATTATAATACCAGCATAAGACAACTATTGATTCTTTGTGGTAATATGATCAACATGTTGCTTTGTGGCAGCTAGCTCTTTTCTCAATCATGCATTCTCACTCAGAAGGTACTTTTTATTGTCTTGTTGTTGCAAGAGCCAAATTATTTTCCATCACTGCTTTCGAATTTATCATAATATTTGATGTTATCACCTTCTTTGTGGATATGGATACTGGATGGGAAGGATCAATGGTAAAGTACCTTCCCCTTTATTTCTCATTATGCTTCTTCATCGGATCGATGGAAAGGATAGATACATTCATGACCCTGTCATATGGTGGAGGAACAATTCCCATTTCACTAAATGGGAGGTGGACATTGATGAGGGGAGGCTTTGAATGCATGCCTTGTTCATTTGCAAGTGGCTCAATAGCTTCATCCTATTCTGTAGAAATTGTATGCACTACGCATGCATATGTCAAATATTCTCCTGATCATACACTATTTGACTTCATGCACAATACAGAATCTATTCCACCATTGATCATCACATGCGGAAATTAATACAATTGCAATGCACACATGAAACCATAAAAATTCACACACATTAACACAGTGTTTTAACGGGAAAGCCTGAAGCTAAAAAACTAAACTATCTGTATATAATATATTTCATAGAGATCATGTAATAATCCTCATATAAAGCTTATCACAAGCTCTTAGTACAATCCAATCACTACACACTAATCAGGCCCGATCTAGCAAATCCATCCACCGATCTCTGCCACCTGCTGGCCTACCTCTACTGTGCATTCCCTGCTGAATATTGACTCTGAATGAACTCGAATTGGTCCAGCCTTGCTCACGCAATAATCATTGGAAACTCTACTCTATGTTGGATGCGATCAGTGCATCACTATAGTCACAACTGATAGTCAACTTTCCCTTTCACCTATCTCTCCACTGGTCTCCATTGAAACTGTCCATGCACTGTAGTTAACTGATGTATTCATCAGTTGATTAATGAGTTAATATTTAGTGAATTAATTATTAATTAATTCACACCACTCTCACTAGTGTATCAATCAGTTAGACTAGATACAACTAGCTCAAGCGTAATCTAGCGAGTTAAGCGACACAACTCCACAACTACTTCTACAACTCCACCAAACTCTGTCACGTGAGTTCTAACTGAATTCCTCCATGCAATAGCTCCAGTAAACCCTCAGGAATAGCGTAATTCCTTCTGTCAGCTGTTGTGCCACATCTGTGCACTTAACTAAAGTGCTCCAAGAGAATAAGATAATATTTAGATTCCAAATATTACTAAGAGCTAATAATATTCGACATATATGTTTTTAGACTGGCAATCTAAAAATAGATTCCGCCCAATATGTCTAAAAATAGAAATCCATATATTTTACCAACTTGACCAACCATCCACAAATAGCATCCTGCAACTCATAGAATATGATCGACATGTCTAAAAATAGACTTTGCACCAAAAATCACCTGTGTGGACCCCACCTAGTTTAGGTGATTATTTTCCAACTAGGATCAAGGATGATGTTTCAAGATGCCTCCTTCACTGTTTCTTGTTGCAATATTCAACATATTCTAATTATGATTCTAATTCATGGACCATATGTTCATCATCCATTATCTGTGTGGCTTCTTCCTCATGTACGTTTTTCATTTGTTCTTCCTATGACTGTTTATGTAGTTACTCTTCTGTTGAATTTCTCCTTTCCTCCTTTGCTTTCAGTAAATCATTTTTTCTCTTATTTTCCTCTTCTTCTCGTAAGTGCTTCTCCTCTCTTTTGTGCTCTTCTTATAACTTTATTTTCTCCTCCTCGTATTTTTTCCTCTACTTCTCTGCCTCAATCGCACCTTTTCTCATAGGATCAGCCTTGAACTTCCTACTTCTCTTTTCCACTAGATCATGTTTCAACTTTTTCCTAGGTGTTGTTATGTCCACTTGAGCAGTTTCTTCCAGTCAAATCTCCTCTTTTTAAACATCGGGTACCTATCGAACCTAGGAGGAACTTGCCTCATCTCCTGGCCAATTATTTCTCAATGCATGTACCAATTCTTAATATTTTCATTCTCTGGTACAGTCATAGGTCCATATGGATAGGTATATTGTATTTTTTCATAGTGTTTCCTGCACACTTTTTCTATAATCATATATGTGAAAGTTCCATGTTCTAAAATGAAGGCAATTGAGTTCTTAAATTTTAATATCGATCATCTTAAGTTTATTTAGCTCATATAGTCCAATCCTAAAATGAAGAGTGAGCCAAGGAGCCTTTTTTCTCTTGTGCAGTTGTGCAAACAATCCATTATGTAATTGATAGGTTACCTCCTCCAACACCACCCTATTGGTTACATACCTCAACATAAGATGATGGATTATTTGACACCCAAAAAATATGATGTATGTGCCCTGCAGTGAAGCAAACCAATCTAAAATATCATAAAGTGCCTCCTTCACCTAATTTGTCATGTAAGGAGGTTTTGTCTCAAAGATAACTGTGTGATACACTCCAAATAATTTTACTTCCAGTTTTCCATAACTCCCTGAAAACTACCTTCTGACAATAGTTTACAATGAAAGTAGAAAATTATTTTTTCATGTGGGTCCATTCCATTTCATCTTGCTGAACTCATAACGAGTGCAAATACCATCTAGTAGATAAGCCAACCTATAAAAATTTGGTGTTTGTTTAGCTTGTAGGTAATTCTTAGCTTGTTGTACCTGAATCTTCAGCTCATGAGAAAGGATTTCTTCCCTATTGAAAACTTTGCCTCTTGAGACCAATATATTGAGAAAGAAAATCTAATCCTCCTCAAATTATTCTGCATTATCTCGTCCATACAACCTACAACACATAATTGTGAGATATTGATAGACCTTCTAAAATATTTAGTCGGAAAAATTGCAATTGGTCTCTGACATAAGCTTGAAGGCTCTTGGCACCTAGATTTGATGATTTTCTTGTATTGATAATTTCCTAAGTTGCATAAAACTGTGTGTTTGCATACTCCCTTGGTCTTACTATATTATAATATGAGTAAATATCATGCAAATGGTAAGTGGAAATCTCATTTCCACTTTCACTGTGATGGACTAAATTTGTGTTATCCATGTGCGACAGGATCTATTTTATTCCTTCTACACAAGGCATCAGTGTGGATATGAATGCAACTCTATGTATTCTAGACGACTTGATGTTTATATAAACTTCCAAGTCCTCCAAATTCTCTAGGAATTGCTTTTCCATGAGAGAATATTTAATGTTATTCCATGAGACTTCAATGGATTTGCTTGTAAATAATTGTATATCTAAAATAATAGGGATTGTAATCTTAATGACCTCCATTTCCTCGTTTGTACTAGCTTCTAAAACTTCTTTTGATGTGCCTCGACGAGTGGTAGGAGGAATTGTCTAGAAAAATTATGAGAGACAAATGTAGCTTGTATCTGTAGCACCTGCAAGTGGAAATTATCTCATGGTGAAAAATAATTAGTGCATTTCAATAAATTCCCTAACTATCACATGAAAACTATTCAAAATATAGTGATCAAGAAATATCTGGGAAAATTGGGGCACAAGCCTATCACAGGTAAGACGAGGTGACTTAACTAGCCACTAGAAGCGAGCACTATGACATCGCAAGGAAGAGGATGCATGTCGGGACAACAGTTGGCAGAAAGAGCATGAATGAGGCTTGATGATGCGCTATGTTCTCAAGGAGAGAGAGAGAAATACTAGAAGGGAGTAGGGCACATGAATAATGAACAAGGATGACATAGTGTTGCTTGTTGATGCAACGTGTGCTTAAGAGAGTCGAGGGAATTTGTAGGGTGCATTAACACTAGGAAATGAAGCACATTATTGCTTTTCATTGTGTTGTGCACTCAAGAGGAGCCAGAGAGGGTGCAAGGTGCACAAACAGTGAATAAGAGGTAAAATTTATGCTTGTTGGTGTGTTTTGCACTCAAGAAAGGTCAAACTTCTTGTTGGCAAAAAATTTCAGGATTAAGAGATCATTGTTTCTTAGGAGTGTTCTCTACACAAAGATGGTCTTAAAAACAGCTAAGTATAGACCAACAACAATTTCATATCACAATAATCAATGAAGGGAAGGATATGCAAGTTTTTATAAGCTTTGTCGCAATCATGACTGGAATGTGAAAGCTCATGGAATGCGAAGAGTTACGAGAAATTCCACTTGTGATAGAAATATTACACTTTTCAAAAAAAGTGTGAATGAAAATGCCACTAAATAAGTGAAAACAAACTAAAGTGACACTAAGGAAATTAGAAAAACCACTAGATCTAACAAAAATAATCAAGAACGATGTTGTGAAAGACTTACCAATAATCCACGCACTTGTGATCAAGATTGAAGCACAACCCATTGTGATGAGAAAGTGCACTAAGCCCGGGATGAAGAATGATTATGAGAATGAATAATGAGTTGGGCTATTGAGTTAGTTATTTGAAGTAAAGAGACCTCCTATTTTCTAGGAGTGTGTTCATCATGAAAACAAGAAGGGCGCATGCAAAAATAACAAGAGGGCATAGTCATAGACAACAAGGAATGTGTTGGGACTTGAGACCACTAGGGCGCAGTCACTGACAACAAGGAGTGTGCTCTCCTTGTGAACTAGGAGTGTGGTCCACTGATTGAAGGAAGTGTGCTCCGTTGCTAGTTAAGAGTGCGCTCAATCTATGAGAGGGTGCAGTTCCAATCATCAGTGAGATTTTCTGAAAACTAACTTAGGAAAGTGCACTTTTCTTAGGGAAAATCTTGTGCTTTCATGATTTTGTGTGAAGTGTGAGTTAATTAAAAAAATCTAACCACTAATTCAAGAAAAGCTAGTGTTTTTCCTGTCTTTAGTAATATGACACAAGTGTTTACAAAGATAAGATGGCGACACTTAGGAAAATTTGACTTTGGAGGAAAAGGGACACTTAGGATTAACGCAAGGATAGTCAACACTTAGAGTATGAAAAAAGAACAAGATGACACAATATAGCTTGAAACAACAGTTCATGTAGACTCCAAAATTGACTAAGGAAAAAACTTTGGAGGGTCATTGTCATAGCAACAACATATACCCAAGAACTGAGGCCCATTAGGGCATTGTTACACCATAATATTGAGGCCCATTAGGGCATTGTTATACCACAAGATTGAGGCACATTAGGGCATTGTTACACCAAAAGGATAAGGTACAATTTCACATACCCATAGAATAGAATTATCATTATATCATTGCCAATTAATTATAGGTCTTGGTGTGCATTTATTTGAGGCACACAAACCCTGCCTTTTACCCTATGAAATCCATGCCAATTGGAGTATTATTGAACAACATAAATATATATGTGAAAAATTACAAATATTTAATTGTATTAATGTACTTATGAGTAAAAGAATACTCTCCAATTTTAATCATTGAATTTGGCCTTGAAATGAAGGTTGGGTGTGCATTTTTGTGAAGTAGGCCAAAATTGCCTTGCTTCACTAAAATGCACGCTCAGGCTTCATTTCTTGGCCCATCTAATTGATTCAAATTATAAATTTTTTATTTTAATATTTTACAAACTTTTACATTGTTATATATTTAATAACCAATAGAATAGTAACAATGTTAATTTTCTTAGGACTATAAGTCTATGTTGTAGATAATTTCATTTTAAAACAATTTCACATTGCATTTACCCCATATCATCATAAGCAATTATGTAGAAAAAAAATTAGCAATGACAATGTAGTGGAACATTCATAGGTATTTCATCATATATTTTTCATACGGCTCAGCATATCTCCTTCATATATCTTTTATAATATTTTCTCATGTCACAAATAAGAAGGTCCCGAAGAGGTCGATGTTAGTCCTAAGAACTGAGGCCCATTAGGGCAATATTTTTTTTTGCTGCTAAATATTCACATTATATTAACATGGAAATATACATATAGTACATGCAAAAAATATTGGGGGGTTTTCACCCATCACCCATCAAGTTTCTTTTCACTTGAAGAGACAACCCAGCGAACCTTTCCAGAATTTTCAAATCATGTCTTGTGCATTGCATCATTAGAAAATTGTTTAAGAAAAACATTATAAAATTAAGAACCCTCCTTCTGCAGTGGGACCGAGCCACCGAGATAAAAACCTTGAAGATAAGACAAAGCATCAAAAAAAAGTGTTGTGATGTTACGCCACAACACAAAAATTTGGCTCGTCCTCGAGCCACTCATTCCCTCTTCTATCCCCATGGATCTGAAACCTTTGTCCTTAATGAGGTTATATTATTATTCCTATTATGGTAGATGCATGGGTATATAGGGAACCTGGTTTCCTTAGAGATATTTGAATAGAATAGGAGGGGTTATCCAAATTCCCCCTCCCCACAACAGTGCTCTCAGAAAGAGAAACATGACCACCATTTTTGATCTAGGTCCAAGTCCCATGCCTATCCATAACCATTGTTCTCTTCTCTTTGTTGTACCTGCTCCTTCCTTTGGCAGGTAGTGGAAAATATTTTATCTTCCTACCTTCTTCAAGATACTCTAAGGGTTAGTGGGGTGAGGTGGATCATACTTTTTCAACCATCCATCCCATTTCCACGAAGTGATTCTATCTCCTACCCACAAAAATAAGGATTATACTTGATTTCAAGTAACAATTAAAGGTAATTTCCCCATGTCTTAGCATTAATCAAGAGGGGATAATCCCATCATACTGGTACATCTCCCAAGGTGGGAACTTTCCCGACACAGTTCTACCATATTGACTCAGAAAGCCTTCCTTCAAGGGGTGTTAGCCTACACTTACTAGTGAGATTGTAGCATCATGTGAGAACCATTTCTGTGAGCGAAGGGGTCCCTCCCTATTCTTTGCCACCCATCGCAACTTAACCACCTCCCATGGATAAAATGTCATTTTTTGTATCGGTTTCTTCCGGCTCTTCTGACACGGTCTCTTTTTCCATAACTACATCATCTTACCATGGACACTCTCTGAGGCCCCTTCTCTCATCATTTACTCCATATATTTTAATTATCCTTCATCTCCCTTTGTGAGCTCCCTCATACTCTTTCGGTTTGGCACCACTCTTATGCTCCTTCTCTTGGTTCCAACTTAAACTTCCCTCATCTCCTCTAATCCTCTATTACTCAAAGCCTTCCTTTCCATAATTATCTTTTTCCTCAAACAACCCTTGGGTAGTATTTTATAGTGTTTCACACTTCCCTCTCCTTCATCATTGTTTCTTGTGAACTTGACTCTGCCATTATTGTTTTTTGATCTAAATCACTCTGAGCCTGCACAAACCTAGTTTACAATCTTCCTTCATATCAACTTGATACGATCTTTCACATTTTCTAATTTTGCCTTAAGGGGTCTTGACCCATGTTCAAAGTGTTCTACGCAACCAACAAAACTCTACAACCACTAGCCCTTTCAGCAGTGATCTACTTGCACATACCAAAGTCTCACCCGAAGCAGTATGGGGGGGTGTTGGAAGAAGGTTTCCGCACCTTGAAGGAGAACTATGTTATGGATCTAACCCTTCCAATCTAATCTAACTACTATTGTTTCATGCAAGTTCCTTCATCTTGATTCAAATATATTCTTAATAAAACCCTTAACACTGAAAAAGACTTGTGTAATCATAGATATCTAGTTTATCCATCTACTAACTCACAGAAGCCCTTAATAGAAATGGATACAGATATTGCACAATTATATAATCATTTCAGATAGATACGCATCATTAAATTAAGTTGTCGAAAATCTATAAGCAAATCAATACATCAATACATAAAAATAAATCATGAAAGTAAACAGTATTTTCTCCAAAAATTCTCATGATTAGTAGATCTTCAATGGTTAGAGTTTAGTCTCTTGCACACATAGCAGAAGAGTCCTCGCACACATCCCAAGACTTAGATCTCCATTCACACAGCCATAGGAGCCTATCTCTACTTAGACATATCCCAAAAACTTTCCCAAATTATATAAAATAGATCATTCATTGATAAAGTTCCTATCTCATTCGACCAGACTCAACATGATTATTTATATAATTCAATTGTAGAAAAACCATGGACTCAAACCATGGTTTGAGCCCCATGTTTTATCCTTTAACCCGTTACAAAAAGGAGGTTTGACCCGCCCAAAATCCCCTTGACCTGCATGTCGCGCTTTTACAAAATAGACAAAAATTGACTCGACTTTGACCCTTGGGAACACTAGCCCAAAAGGCCCCCAACACAAATGACTCGTCCTTGAGTCACTCAGGTTTCGATTCCTGCATTTTTTCCTTGAGCGCCTGGATAGAAGTCTGTAGCAGTTGGATGGTCTTAGTTCTCTGTGTTGTGGTGTTCTGCGCTTCTCCAACCATCTTCTCTGTGGTAGGTCCTTCTGTTGCTAAATTGATGCTCCGCTGAGTCTTTGTGAGCCCTTTAAATGCACTATCAATAATCTGCAACAGTTGGAGTGCCTCCTCAGCCCAAGGCTACATTCTGGCTTCTAGAAATTGCTCTCGTTGGCATAGAGCATCTATCTTTTTCTGAATGGCATGGCCTTCCTGCAGGCAAGATAATATTTGGGTCGGTACCAGGGTCAGCGCAGCGACCTAGATTTCATTGAAATATTCCTCCTTATCTCGTAATTATGTCCTTAATTATTGAACTATGAGTCATCCTGGACGGAGGTATAGATTCCCATGGCATCCTCAAATAAAGTGATAGATGCCTTCACAACAGCAGTGATGCTTGTAGTAGCCTCCTGAACAATGGCGGCACGTTGTGCTCTAACTTCGGGCGGTGTCTAGTTGAAATTTTGTCTATAGATCTGCAATTTTCTGCTCCAATTCAGCGCGCATGGTATCTATCTCTAAATTCGAGGCTTTGAGTGAGGCTGCAAGACTTTCAAGCTTTATGGTGGCCACTACATTGGTGGGAATTGTCAACTTAGGAATTTCGTAGCACAATCGATTTATAAGCGACTCTAATTGTGTGCGCTGGCTTTCTGCGATGCTCCAAGCTTCTTCGACCAAATTTTTCCCCTACTGTGTTAGCCTTCTTCTGGGCTTTAGAGGTGGCCAGCGGCACCTTGTATTCTCTCTACTATAGCTCATCAATGATCATTGTATGTATGGAATGTAACTTTACGCTAGGAAATATGGCCACTTCAACTCCAATCTTGAGCCATGCATGAATGGTTGCACGTAGCCTGTGCATAGCCCTGGATCTGAAGTGGATGGGTGGCCGAAGGTCAACACACTCACTTGATGCATGCTCACTTGTATCTCACTCACTTGCATTCTCGATGTTGAAATCCTTGTTGCACATCATCAAGTAAAAACTTGTACTACGACCTAATGTTGCTCCATGTATCTTCGGTGACTGCCTTTACTATGTTGCTGATCTCATCAAAATATTCATCTGTTAATATCAATGGTTCAATCCTAGTCTTCTTGGAGGCTTTTCTCTTTTGGCGATGTCCCAACGGGGACTAAGGTCCTCTCTTGGTGCCTCGATGTTTTTCTGTCGAGGGGGCGTCTACACTATCTCCCTCACGATCCTCCATTTTAGCATCACTTAGAACTTCTATTGTTTCCTTGGCTGGGTTCTCTATCTTCATCGTCGTTGTAGGTTCTTGTGTGTCCTCCTTCTGATTCTTCTTTATGTGTGGCTTTGATGTAGATGGTTTTGGCTAGGCAGAAGAGGTTTCTCCAACATCTATCACTCAGTCAACCAAATAAGGGGCCATCCAGTTATAATATGTGTGAGGTCGTCTTCTATAACTAGGCATGGAAATTCATACCATACTCCTGCCATGTCCACCTTCATGCGAATGTGTACGTTGTGGAATGTAGTCTTGAAGTCTGCTATCTATTTGTACTAATCATATAAGGTTGGTGACAGACATGGCTTGGACTGAACCGCATGCTAAAGCTTGGTCTCGAAGAGAACCCAAAATATTTTGCTTTCTGTGACCCTCGACAGAATCTTCGTTGCCCACAGTGACGCATAGCCAGAGGCATCACATAACTTGGGCTCAATATCTGGTAGTTAATATTTCTTCGGTAGCTTCCATCCAATTAATGCGACAAGTAGCAACAGCCAAGCATAATGAAATAGTTTGTCATATTCTTGCACTTCTCTGACATCCTCCAAGAATTCCTGGAAAAGGTATTTAGCCCAATTATATTAAACCCCTTTGACTCATCGCATAGCCAACGCAATAAATGGTGCTGGTACTTCCTTGGCGTGGCACTTTCTCATCATATTACATGCTAGGATCATCACAGAAAATTTGACCGCGGTGTCCTTTATAGCACTGACTAAAAAGCCCCGGGTGTTTCTAGTTACCCCATATTGCTTCTTGACATCATCTGCGACCTTATTCTCCTGGCCCTTCCCTCTGAAGGTCTTCACAGGGTCTTCTCCTTCATAGATCAAGTGAGTGATGTGGTGAATAAGCATCTTGTCAATGGGAATGGGCATTCCCAACCATAGGTATTTATCGTGCACTAGGGACATTAGCTGGCGTAGACAGATATCATTGATGGGGTTGCGCCCGAAGTGTGGAACCATAAAAATGTTCAAGAGCTCGAACTTCTGCAATCCCAAGGCCCATTTCACTGGTTCAATTCTAATAACACCTTCTTCATAAGGCAACTACTCCAAATATTCAGACAGTGCAAGCTCTGGAAACTTCACGTGGTCCACCAAGTCCCAATCCTCCAAATTCATCATGAGGACCTTGGCCAACATCTCACCTTCAAACGGCACATTTTTTGGAAGAAAAGGTGTATTTATGTGCAACTTGTCCTTATCCATGTCCTTTGTCACTTTGACTATTGGTTTGTGTGATGCCATGTATTTGTGTGGCTACTAGATTGGTTCAACCTCCTTAACAAGATCTTCTACCATAATAATCTCTGGTTCTTTTGCCATTGGTTTCTTCTGACGATCTGCATGGGAGGGATTTGGCTTAAGACTCTGCTTTCAAGGAGACTTTCTGGTCCCCAACGATTGTCCCTTGTTTTGCGTTTATGGTTCTGGCATTTCAATAGCTTGTGGTGTAGAGGGGGTAGGCTTTGTTGCAATCATGGCTCCAGGAATAACGTGACCTAGCCCTTGCTTATGCAACGTCTCTATAAATATTTCAAAATGTTCAGACATACAAATAAGCAGAGTAATTAGGAGCAGATACTTGAATGTACTTAAGATACTCAGAAATCGAAGGGAGTGAATGTGGTCCTTCATGTCATATTTATAGCGACGGTGCACCCAAAACGGCCTTATGTCCATTGAGGTAGCTTCATAAATGCTAAAACAGCTCCAAATATGGCATAATATCCTCCATAAATGCATGTTATATGCTCCTCCAAACAGTAACGAAGATGTCTTGTCCATATTTACTGTTCCAACGACTACTTTCTAGCTAGTCTGCAATTGCAATCTCCTTCTGCCACAGTCTCTGAATTAGCTTCACAGATACTTACGTTTTCTCGGACTTCATTGCACAAAAGAACTTTTAAAATTTCTAACATCCTCCTTTATATTCTTGCTCCCTCTCGCAATTATCCGGAGCACTAATACATTCTTCTGACCATATATTCATTTAGTGCGCGCATGTTTGGGGTCATCCCTATAAGGTTTTAGGCGACTTCCATCGACATACCCACAAAGGAATTCACCATTTTTTGTGGCCAAATGAACCGATCCTCCTTCTATGATTTCCTTGATAATATAGGGGCCAAGCAAGTGCATCTTGAACTTCCCTAGAAAGCACGCAAAATTAATGTCATAAAGTGACATTGATTCCTCCTTTTTGAAAATATTTTGTCTAATGTGTCGATCATGCCAAGCCTTTGCATGTGCCTTCTTCACCTATTGGTGAAACCCCGCAATGAAACTATCTTCTTCTAACGCAACAACCGCTCCTCCATAAAATTTGGATCAGCCATGTTGGTAACTACTGCAATGCGCGGACTAGGAAAAAAGTATTCCATCAGCATCATGACCTCCTGCCCATAGAGCATCCTAAAATGTCTTGTGAGCTTCTGGAAAATTTGCTCACCAAGATATGTAACGCCAATCGCAATGACTAGGATGTGCATGCTTCTACTGCTCCATTCACATGAGGATGATAGGGCATGCTATTTTGATGATGCATTCTGAATTCTTTGGTCATCACCTGAATGGTATCATTTACAAAATGTGTACCCTGATCACTCATCAAATTTTGGGGCACCCGAACCTTGTCATAATATTCTCAAAAATTAAGTGTGCAGTCATTTATGCGATGCAATATTTCAAAGGTTGAGCCTTCGCCCACCTAGTGAAATAGTTTGTAGCTGTGATGATATATCGTGCTCCAGTATTCTTCCCTGGAGGAATAAAGGGTCTCAAAAAATTAATTTCCCACTTGTCAAATTCCTGCAAAGGGACCTGCAATTGTAGTGGCATCTCGTCTCTAAGCAAGGGTCTTCCTGTCCTCTAACATACATCGCAAGTGCGGCAGTATTCCTTGGAATCATTTTGCATTGTAGGCCACCACAACCTAGCCCCTAACACCTTCTACGTGGTCAGCTTTCCAGCATAATTACCACCTACAACGCCTCTATGTGCTTTATTCAATATTCTAGGTCTTTCGAACTCAGGAATATATCAATTTAAGACTTCATCAGCTCCCCTCTTGTATAATTGACCTGCGATCAAGGTGAAGTCTATTGTGTGCGTGACCAATTATTTCTTCTGCTTAATAATATATTCCGCAGGGGTATTTCTAGTGGTCAGATAATGGATGATATCGGCAAAATGATCATCAATTATCTTAATGGTGAACAATTGCACATCTGATAATCCCTCCTCCAAATTAGTTGACTCTTCACCACTTTCAATGCGCAATAAGTGGTTAGGTCCTACATTCAACATTCCAGGCTTTACAATCACCTCCAAATCATATTCAATGAACAAAAGGATCCACCTACATATATTCCCCCCCAACACAAAAGTATTCACTAGGTACTTCAAAGCAGAATGATCGGTGAACATCTTTAAATGACCTCCAAGCATATAATGATGGAACTTATGTAGCGCATACACCATGTCTACCCTTCTCGCTCTGTAATTGAATAATTACGCTCATTATTTAACATATTTTTATTTTCAAACGCAATTAGATGATCGATATCTCCAACACCAGGATGCACAACTCCTAGTGTGATACATGAAGCATCAACATGTAAATGGATTACCTCTTTCCAATTCAGAAATACCAAGATGGGAGCACTTACAATTTTCTCCTTGAGTATGTTCAAACTCTTCTGACAGTCCTCATCCCAACAAAAATTGGCATCCTTCTTTAGCAGCTTTTCCATCGGCGCAGTGATCTTTGCATAAGCTTGAATAAACTTTCGATAATATCCAGTATGGCCTAAGATCGAGCGCATCTACTTCACATTTTTTAGGGGATCCAGATTGATGATGACAACAATCTTGGCTGGATCAAACATCAAACCTTGTTGACATAAAATGTGTCCCAGTAAAATACCACAGGGGATGCATTTAATATAGTTCTTCAAGTTTAGATAGATCTAGTATTGTCGACAAGTGTCTAGCATCAACCACAGGTTTGAAACATGTTTCTTCAAGAGCCAAAAAATAGTCCAATCATCAAAGTACACCTATAATCATTTTTGGATATAATATTTGAAGGCAGCAACTACTACGCGAGAAATATGGTTGGTGCATTATTTAATGTAAATTTCATCACAATATATTGAAATGAACCCCATTCCATCGCAAAGGTAGTCTTGCTCTGATCTTCAGGCGTGAACCTTATCTGGTGATATCCTGAAAAACCATATGTAAATGAATAGGCCTCCTGCCTTGCTACATTGTCCAACACCTCATCTGAGAATGGGGTCGGAAAAGGATCATGCACACAAGCATCATTCAATTTTCACAAGTCAACATAGATCCTTATTTCACCTTTTGTTTTGTTTTCTTGGACTACCATAGGACTCACCCAATCTGACTCTTCTACTAGTTCAATAATTCCTACAGCAACCATTTTTTCCAATACTTCTTTAACCTTTCAATAATACTTTGGGTTCAATCTGTAAGGGCACTGCTTGATAGGCCTAGCATTTGGTTTCAAATTAATTTTCATCACACCAAGTTCTCCAATAATCCCTTTTAGCTCGGAAAATTTATGAGGGAAGAACTCTTGATACTCAGTGAGAATTTCTACAATCTTACCCACTATATCTTCCTCCCAATAATTTCCTATCTTGGAAAACTTAGGTTGCGCTTCCATCCCAATATTAAATTGCTTGGTTTTAACAGGTTTAGTCACATCAGGCAATGCAATCTCGGGTCTAGCAACTGCGCGCTGACCCTCAGACTTAGGAATTTTGATATTTCTTGGATCCTCCTCGTTGTCTCTAGCAGTCACATTTCGGCATTCAACTGCAACCTCTAACTGTTCATTTAATTCTGGTGAGGCCTATACTACTAATTCTTTTGGCATATCAAAGATAAAATCTCAAATCTTCTGTAATACCCCATCAACACACTGTAACCCACTTTCAAATTTGAATGTCAAAATGAAGATTTATTTTAGCGCAATCCATTTAGCAGTACCATGTCGCATCTCAGTATCCAAGTACCAATTCATAGGTACCCTACCTAATGTATGGATGAATATGTGAACCCATTATGGCTGTGGTTCTTCTCCCCAAACTATAGTCCATTCATCTAAATGAATGTGTGGATCCTCTATGCTTGAGTATGTTCCTTTTATTTGAGTGATGGGGCTACCAAACCACATGTGCATCATTTGATGGTAGTTCTTCCAAGTAGCAATAATTTTTTTATGAGTTCCCCGCCAGTGCATTGGGGTTGAGCGCAGAGCTAAGTCAAGTGTTTGGAGTCACTTTTCCTCTGAAAAATCCCTTTCCATTGCATCTAAAAAAAAATTGACATCACCTATACCATCATAATAAGGCATTTCACGTACCTTAGAATATATACATTGCAGAGATCTGGTAACCCGATTATAGCACAGTGTGGATACTTCGTGTAAGTGGTTCTGCCAGTTTTAAAATTCTTAATCTAAGTCTAACAAACATGAACTTCCCTTTTCCCAACTAATTTGGCCATCTATTGTGGGATTGATCCAATCCTCGTCCCTCGCAGTCAATTTGTACACATGATCGACATCATATTCGGCATACTCATCATGCACTAGCTATGTGTATCTTTCTCCTTCTACTAGATCCAAAGGGACCACAACCCTTGTCCCGTTGCTTTCACTTACCATGCTCCTTCGCTTGAGGTTAATAATAGCATCCATATCAAAAGCCCATTCTAAGCCTAGCAGCGCAGGATCTGTAGAAATTATACAAACATATGTATAGCAATAGATTCAATTCGATCAAGAAATGTACTAAAGTTAGATACTAAATCCTTCTACAAATCAATTGTGGAAAATAAACACGATATCCAATCACAACAAGTAAAGAAAGAAGAAAATCAAAACACAACATAGATATTTTCCTGGGGAAAGCTTGTTTCTCAAAACCCATCTATCTTCTATTGTATATTTAGCATGGAATCATGAAACAATTACAATGCACTCTTCTCACAAGAGTCTCGTGCACTCTCACAATTGTCTCACACTGACCAGGACAAAATCGGCCAACACTTAGCCAATTTCCTGCCTCTAATCAGCCTGCCTTGTTTGCAAAATTCCTAATGAACGCAATCCCTATTCTTTAGGAATTTTGGCCTTGCAAAACTATGCAAGCATCATTGGAAATCCGATGTATGTATGGTTGCATGTAGGAAACCTACTAATGATACAGCTAATAGTTAACATCCCTTTAACCTTTGTCTCAATTGGGTCTCTACTGGAACTGACATGCATGAAAATATTAATAGTAAATCATCAGTTGCATGGCAGATCACTGATTGTGAATTAAATATAATTTAATTCACATGATCTCTCACTAGTGCAACAAACAGTTACAACTAGTTCAACTGACTTTAACTCACCTAACTGATTTAACTAATTACTCATGCATTAAACTACTGCACTAACTGCAACTCGAATTCCATAACTAATAGAATCACTCTACATGCCTCACCAAATACCCTCAACTTGAAATTCAAGAGCTAACTGAGTTTATTACACTCAATTAACTTTGACAAGTGATTATGAGATAATATTACATTTTTTGTCCAATTTAATTAAGGGAAAAATAAATTAGACATTGCACCAATTTATTAATTAAATTGGCTTTCACACTAATGTATCGCTTGGACCCATGATCCCACGATCCCACACTAGTGTGTGTGTTGCATTTTCATGTTGACTTTCATCACTCCCTCTCAACAAGAAAGGGATTATTTGCCACCCCGATCCTGCCTCTATGGTATTCGAATTTTCTCCTGGCCAGCACCTTCGTCAGAATATCTACATCCTGATCCTCCGTGGGAATGTACTGAAGTAACATAATCTATCTAAGAACACAATCTCTAATATGGTGGTACCGAATATCAATGTGCTTGGACCTATCATGGAATACCAGATTAACCGAGAGTTTAATGCAACTCTGGTTATCACAATGTATCACAGTCAGATCCATCGGAGAACCAAACAAACCAACTAGGATATTTCTCGTCTAGATGGCCTCACATGCAGCCTGAATTGCTGCCATGTACTCTGCCTTGGGTGAACTGAGTGCCACGGATCGTTGCTTCCTGTTGTACCAAGAAACTATTTTCGATCCTATGTTGAAGATCCCTCGTGATGTGCTCTTTATGTCTGATGGACGACCTTCCCAATCTGCATCTGTGAAGCCTTGAAGCTTCACTCACTCTGTTCATCTGTACCAAAATCCATACACTGTAGTTACCCTGAGATATCTCAATACATGCTTCCCCGCCTTCCAAAAGAGTTGGTCGGCTTAACCATAGCTTGACTCAGCCAGTTCACTGCATAGAAAATGTCTGGTCTGGTGTTCACCAAGTACATCAATGAACCCACTAGCTTCCATTACTTCTCCTGAAATAGCATCCTCTTTCCTCCAATTTCCTGGAAGAGGAGTCTCCATGGGTTTACATCTCTCCATGTGAAACTTACCCAGAATCTCTTTGGCATACTTTCCTTGAGAAAAAAATAGCTCACCATCTTGTTGCCATATTTCCAAACCAAGGAAATAGTGAAGGAGTACCATGCCCTTCATTTCGTACTCCCTTGCAAGATCCTCCTTGAAAGAAGTTATCAGCTGCTCATCACCTGTCAAAATTAGATCATCAATATAAAGTATGATAATCAAGGGCTTACCATCAACCACAATCTGATATAGGTTCGCATCCGCTTCACTTTTGGTGAAGCCCAACCCTGTGAAATAGATGTCAATCCAAGTGTACCAAGCACGAGGTGCTTGCTTCAGCCCATACAGTGCTCTCTTGAGTCGGCACACTTGCGACTCACTGTCAAATATCTCAAAACCTTTTGACTGCTCTATGTACATTTCTTCCTCAATAACTCCACTAAGAAATGCAGTCTTCACATCCATCTGATGTATCTTCCACCCCAACTGCGCTGAGAGTGCAAGGATAGATCTAATAGATGAGTACCTCGCAACCGGTGAAAAAGTATCCTCATAGTCAATCCCCTCAATTTGTGAGAATCCCCGGGCTACAAATATAGCCTTATACTTCTCTGCACTCCCATATGCAGCCTGCTTCACCTTATAGATCCATCTAGATCCAACCACTGATTTTCCGGCTGGTCTTTGGACAACTTCCTAAGAATTTTTCCTGACGATGGAGTCATACTCCTCAACCATGGCTTCAACCCAAATTGGTTGTTGCACTTCTTCCTCAAAGAAGGATGGTTTTGTCACAATACACTTACTCATAAGAGCCACGTATCCAGTAAACCTGTTTGGAGACTGTATTTGTCTGTGCAGTGAATTAGGTGCTCCTACATGCTTTGTCGCATCAAGTCTCAATCTATCAACTTCCATGGTGCACCTTCTACCATTTATGGTTGATGTCTTTGCATGAGTGTTTATTTCCACTCCATGATCCTCCGCATGTGATTGATCCACATCTTGAGGTTCATTATTTGGAACCAAGAGTTCCTCACCTGCATGAAAATCCAACTCCCTCTCAAGGGACAATCACATGGCTTTCTCCTCATAAAATTTTATATCTCGTCTCACAACAGTCATCCTGCTATTTGGAAAATACACCCGATAGTTGTTGGGAGTATCAGTGTACCCTAAAAATATCCCAATCTCAACTGTTGGTTTGAGATTCTTCCTAGAATCTTTGGTCACATGCACCTATACAGATGAGCCAAAAATTTTAAAATATGAAACATCAGGTTTCATACCAGAAAAATCCTCCTCTAGTGTACTCATGCCAAGTATCCGATGAGGACTATGGTTTTGCACAAATATCATTGTGTTGCATGCCTCCACCCACAGTTGCAACAGTAGGGCCCGATCATGTAACATTTCTCGTGTTGCACCCACAATTGTTATATTTTTTCTTTCCGCGACCCCATTTTGTTGTGGGTTATGAGGCGCAATCAACTCTCTCTGAATTCCTTATTTGTTGCATAAGTTATTGAATTCATTATATATGTACTCAACACCATTTTCGCTCTTAAGATCCTTCACATGCTTCCCTATATCTTTCTCCACCAGTGTTTTGAACTCAAGAAATTTTGAGAAGGTCTGATATTTCTTCTGCACGAAGTAGATCCAACACTTTCTACAAAAACCATCAACAAAGATCACATAGTACTTATGTTTTGCTATCGAAGCAGTAGAGAATGGTCCACACACATCTGAGTGAACTCTCTCAAGGATTTCTGAAGCTCGGTTCTCCTTCTCGTGAAAAGTGGCCTTTGCATACTTCCCCATAGTACATCTATTGCATGTGTCTAACTGTGCAAGAGTACCCTTGGGAAGACCCGTAGAAATCTATTGCATGACCTTCAAGGCTCCATGGTGTAGATGGCCCAATCTCTTGTGCCATAACTCACCCTCATCCCAACTCACCACTTTGTTCACCTTACCCATCAATGTTGTGCAGCCATCTACATCAAGTTTATAGAGATTATTCACATGAATCCCAATCCTCTTAGCTTGTCCTATGGCTTTGTGTTGAAGTAAAGCTTTTCTTTCACTGAAAACCACATCATAGCCTCTATCCTCCAACATTGTGACTAAAACTAAATTTTTCTTCAAGCCTAGTAAATGCATTACATATTTTAATAAGAAGGGTTTACCTTATTGTCTCTGGAAGGTAACTGTACCAATCACAGTAGCACTGTACTGCCCGCCATCACCCATTTTGATGTGCATCTGGAGGTCCTTCTCCTCCAAGCTACTGAAAATTTCTTTGTCTCCCATCATGTGTAAAGATGCACCACTATCCAAGTACCACACTGATCCCATTACACTTGACACCATGTATGCAATGAGTGAGAAGTCAAGCTCAAATTTCAAGGCCAAAGCCTCACTAGTTGCAGATCTTGAAGCCTTCTTGTTCTTCTTATTTTGTGGACAATTAGTGGCATAATGTCGATGCTCATGACATCGAAAACACTTCACTTTGGACATGTCGCGCTTCTTGCCATCTTTGTCGAACTCAGATTTGGAATAAGATTTCTTTCCTTTCCCCTTCTTCGCTGTTACACAGTAATTTGTCACCGTCCCTTCAATTCTCTGTCCCGCACATTAGAGGGCTTATCCCGTGACCTATGAGCAGTGACATGACCTGAAACCACTTTCATGGCATCCCCCTTGACAAGGACAATCATTCCCCTGAAGAAAATTTCCTGTGAAAAGCCCTAAAAATAGCCCTTTTGGCCTTGGCACGACTAGCCAGTTCAACCCTTGTGTCAATGGGGGAAATCCACCAAAGAGGGCGTGCCAACTGGCGCTCTGTCCCAGTATATCACCCGTGCTAGGCTTAATAAGGATTGTTTTTTAAAAATGAAAGGCGGAAGTTTGATTCCAACCAACTCCTGAACGAGTCTCTAAAATGAGTTGGGAGGTTTGGCTTCGAATCTCCATGTAGGGGAAGTGGTTTTCCACCTATCATGGAAGCTTCCTTGAGGATAGGGCCAATCCCACCATTGTAGGGATCCCAACTCCCCTTCCACCATCTATATAAGCTTTTCATTTTCCCTTTGCAAGCTAGCCTGAAGAGAGCTGAATCATAGTAAGGAGATTATCATCAGACAGCCGAAGAGAGAGAGACTTGTCCCATTCCCAACGAGCTTTACCGAGACGTACTCCTCTGTCGACCCGCCGAAGGAAGATCCAGCGTCAGAGCTCAGGTTGTATCTTTCTTTGTTTTGATTAATAATAAATGATTTCGATTATGGTTCCACTCAGATGTTTATGTTTTATGTTATGATTTGTATCTTCTCTGACTGATACATAATTGTATGTATTGGGTTTTACACTTGTGTGTTTGCTGTTTCTTGTACGTGCAGGTGTTCGATCGCACTGAGCGCGAGAATTGTGATCTGCCAAAGCGAGGGATGGAAGTGTCATCTTCTCCACGAACAATAGCAGCGTAAGACTTAAGGTAGGCCTCTTGTCACATCTTGGTCTTTTGCAATTAGGAACTTGCGTCTTAGCGTGACACAGTTGTTGCTAAACCCGATCTGGGTTAGTATGGATCGCCTTTGTTCGCAGAGGGGATTTACCTCTCCAAAAAACTAGCGACTCCACTGGGGATACATTGATTGGAGTTTCTCTTATATTTTCGGTTGATTTTGGTCTTTGCCTGCTTGATCAACTCTTTTGGTTCGATCTTTTCCAGTGTTAAACTTTTGTTTAGCCTCACCATCCCTGATCTACTCCCTTATTGCTCTTTTTCATTTTTTGCATTAGTAAACTCGACTGGCGTGGTTTTTTCCCTGATAGTCGCGCCAGCTGGCGCATGTTGCCAGTTTATCCCCCACGCTGATCCTATTCTGGCGCTAGTTGCAGCCTGACAGTCGCGCCAATCCTGTAAGGTGCTAAGGTTTGCTTCTTTTTTAGATTTCTGAGCTTGGTCTGTGGTTTTGGTGTCACTTTTTCGACTGCCTGAGTGTTCTGGAGCCTTGTTTGACTGAGTGTGACCTTAATCCTCTGGTTGTTTTCCCTCTTCTATCGATTTTACATTCTAGCCCTGGGGCATCTAGGTGTTATAGTGTGTCGAGCCTCCCATGGGAGTTTTTGGTCCTCGTTTGATCAGTTAATTTCATTATTGCTTCTTTGCATTCGTTTGGTGGTTGTCCATTGTTTTATTACATTATTTGAGTGATTGGCTTCTTCCTCATTTGAATTCCGCTTTGTCTCATTTTGAGCCTAGATTACACAGTTCATTTGAGTCTTTGGGATTCCTCTTTGATTTGAGGGACTTTTTTTTCAATTTGAGGTCTAATTGTGTGTTTGGCATTCAGTGAAACTTTCTTGTCTTTTCTCTTTTGCTATCACTTCTCAAATTGTTCTTTTCATTAGTTTTCATTTTTTTAGTGCACTTTTCTCTTAAACATTGAAAATACAAAAAATCTCTTTTGCTTTTGGTTAGTTAATGTAAATTGAATCTTTTCTGTGTTATTAGTGATTTGTAAATCTGAAAGAAAAGCTTTTCGTTTTCATTAGCGTGCATTAGAGACACTAGTGGTTGTTTTGTGATCATTTTGTTATCGTGTGAAAGCTCTCAACCTTCACGTAGTTAGCTATTCATCAAACGAAATGATACATTATGGCATGTAGTGCGCATTTAGGATATTTTGAGACATAAAATTCGGTAGGGCCTGGAAATTGAAACATAATTAAAGATCAACATTAAAATTTATTCAATTTACCTTAAGGCAGCATTGAAACATCAATGAAATATTTAGAGGTCTATGCTAGTGGCGTGTTCCGACGTCATTAAACCTAGTAGTTTTCGTTCACCTCTTGGCTTTAGACAGCACTAGTACGGACTTGTGCTCCCCGTACCGTCGTGTATATAAAGGGAGACCCCACTAGGTTGCTATCCTTTATCCGTAGGAAGCCGAGTCTGCCGCCCTATACCCATGATACACCGGACATAGCATTCAGGGAGATTTCCTGCACGTACGTCAAGTCCTTGGTTGATTTCTCTTTCATTTTGAAACCAAGGTGTATATTGCAGTTCACGGATATCTGGTACACCCTTTGCCTAGATTACCAGAGTAGTCATTTTGATCTTTTCTGATTCTTTAAATTTGAAAGGATCATCAAGCGCTTTTCCTTTCATGCTTGTTTCAAAACTGAAAGAGATAGAGTCACCTTTCATCCGTTTCTCGACTCTTAAAACATGAAACGGTGAAGTTTATAAGTTTCAATGTGGTAAAATAAATCACCTGCGATCACATGCCCTTTTAGGATTTTCTTATCGGCTGTTTGATTGTGTGCCTTGGTTTTTTAGCCCGTGTGTTTTGTTTGATCTCTTCCTCTTGTCGTTACTGTCACAGCGGCGGAACCCTCAGTTTTTTCTACTGGTAGTCCATACACAAAAGATTCATCAGAGGTCTCTCAATCCTCTGCTGAACCTCAGCAGCCCATCGTCTCCGAGTTTCCCGACGGGGAACCGATTCTATCTGAGCTTCCCTTTGGAGGACCAATTGAGTTCAATTGGCCCTTATCCAATGCTTGGCTTGGATTTGGAGTAGGGGAATATTTCCCTCCTCTTACATCGGGTTCGCCTTTTCTAGCTGTTGTTATTCCTCCTAGTCCTTGTCGTCTTCTAGAAGATCTAGCGGTAGGTTCAAACATGGGCTCCTCCAGTCCTTCCCCTAGTGAGGAAATTCCCACGTCTGGTGAAGATTACTAGCTGTTCCCAGAAGACAACCCCGAGTTATCTGTCATGTCTTCGTCGAGTCCTTCGCTTCCATCAGGGTATATATCCTTAAGTCAGATTATGACCATTGTCGCCTCTATGGGAGCATCAACTCCTTCTACGAGGTCGATTATTCCTTCGTTGGGGATGTCTCTAAGGACACCCCTCACGTCATCCCCTCAGTTCACTTCAGTACCTGTCAGGCCCACTGTCTGTGTGGCCGCATCTACACCCGCTGTTACCACTCAGTCCGTAAGGACTACGTCATTTCTCGAAGACGTCTATATAGCATCTTCTATTCCGTAGAACATTTCTCCTGAGGAGTATCGGTTGTCCCTTCAGCAATCGAACTCCGAGGTGGGTCAATCCTCCCAAGATCCCAACCGTTCGTATTTTTCACACTATGCACAGGATGGTACACCCGTCTACATTTTTCCATATCAATATGATGAGCAGGGAAACCCTTTACGTTTTCCTGCTCCTGGGGCTTATCAATATGTTGAAGTTTTTTTGTCTAACCAGACTGGGCAATCTTCCAACCCACAAGGACAACCCTTTCAGGGCCAACCTTCGAGCCAGCCTGGTTATCCTTATAACCCGCAAGGACAACCCTTACAGGGCCAACCTTCGATCCAGCCAGGGTTGTTATACGGTCCGCAAGGACAGTCCTACAATCCTCAAGGTCAACCTATGCAGCCTCACCCTGTGGTCCAACCAAGGCAACCTCAAGGACCCACAGGTCAACCGGGGTACCAACCTAGGTTGTTGTATGGTCCTGGGGGGCAAATCCAACCCTCTCAACCCATGGTGCAACCTCTGCAACCTCAATTTCCTATTGGTCCGAATGTTGCACAGCCAGGGCCCTCTTATGGTCTTGTTGCAAGTCAAACTAGTTATCAGGCACAGCCTAGCTCTATTCCACCACCAGGCCAACCGGCCCATCCGGCACAACCTGGTGTCCCACATCAGCCAGGTCAACCTGTCCAACCAGGCCAGCCTGCACATCCTATCAACCCTGCTCAACAGTCGATTTACTCGATGCCGCAACCGAATCAGCCGGTGCGCCCTACTCATCAGGCTTAGCAGGGCCCCACTTATCAGCAGCCCGCTTAACCCCAAGGCGGTTATTATCTTCAATGTCAATCTCGATCGATTTACAACCCGCCCCAAGGTTCCAATTATTACCTTCAACAGCCATGCTATACCTATAATCAGCAACCAATTCCATATACTGCTCAAACAGGGCCGACATACAATCAGGGTCCATACCCTGGTTATCAACCCCCATACACTGGTTACCAGCAACCGTATCAGACTGGTTATATGGACTATACCCCCTATGGTCAAAATCCTTTAGGACAGAACCAATGGGGACAAGGATATGCTCAACCAGGGTGGAGTATAGGTACAAGTCCTTATCGAGGGCCTGGCATGCCTTTCAATCCGCAGTTGCCATTTTTGGCCACCTTGGAATTACTGGACGTTTCTAAATTAACCAATGATCCGATTCTCCACAATCCTTATTGGCCTCCGGTTTCGACCAAGGTACCTGGTGACTGTCCTAATTTTGAAGGTAAAGCTGGAGAGGACCCCCAAGCTCATGTAATGACCTACCATCTGTGGTGTTCGTCCAACTCTTGGGTGGATGATTCAATTCGTCTATTTCTCTTCCAGCGCACCCTTACCAGTGCTACTACTAAGTGGTATATAGAATTACCCCGTGGAATATTTTAAGACTTCAATACGTTAGCTATGGATTTTCTGACTCACTTCCAATTACCGGTTCGTTATGAATCCGGGACGCATCTCCTGGCTTCTTTGAAACAGGATAAAGCCACCCACATATCTGATCACATTCATGAGTGGCGACGTCATCATAAATTGATCAAGTTTGATATACCTAATCAGTTACTAACTCATTGGTTCACCACCTCCTTCGTTAAAAAAATCGCTCAAAATATTGCTATGGGGGCGTGTGTGACTGAAGAACGAGCCATCGTGCGTGCCTAGTACCTTGATCTGGTGTTCTCTCAGTCCAGCACGCTTTATGATATTTTTACTGATGCTCCGCGGCCGGGAACCTCTAAAGCACCACCTACCCCGGCGATGGATGGTGTTATTGGTTATGTTTCTCAAAATTCTCGGAAATCCTCAAATGGGAAGTAGAAGTCCAATTCTTCCAATAATTCTGCTCTTCTTGCCCCTCCAGATTCTGGCAAGACTACGGAGGTCAACGGCATTCAGGCTAATCCTATGGAAAAGGCCTCCAAAGGAAAGAAGAAGGGCAAAGGAAAATCCAAACCCGATGCCCCGAAACCAAAGTCTTCTAAACCTCGTACTAATGATAGTTCCCAACGTAAACTGAAGTACCCCTGTCTTATCTGTGAAGGAGACCATTATACAAAATATTTTCCTCGACGATCTGAAGTTAGTCAACTTCTGAAAGGCTCCAAAGGGACTCCGGCAGTTCTCAAAGAACCGTTCCCGTCTCAGCAGACCCAGATGGTTGAGCAGCCTTCACCATCCCAGGTCTTTATGATGAATGGTGCTGCACCTGTCTCAATTGTTACGCGTTCGAAGGATTATGCTAGATCACGTCAGGTAGCTGGGAAGGAAGTCGTGGATGGCCCACCTCCCCCACCTGTCTCTGGTCCTTTAGAAATTGAGAAGCCCAGCACTGAACTTGTTGTGAGGCCACCTTCTAAAGGTGTTCTACGAAAATATTCCTACAACCCAAACGCCCGTGTCGCTCAGCACTACAGTATTGTTGAGGATTTAGCACAGGCGCCTTCTGCAATGTCTACATTGGAAGTGCTTCAAAGTTACCCATCGCAACGGAAGGCTCTGTTTTCTGCAATCGGTGGAATCGATCCCGCCGATTCTAATCTTCTCACCTTCGACCTAGAAAATTTTTCCCCCCGACTTCCACATCAAATTGCTCTTATTATTCAAGTCGGGATCAACAGCCTCAACATCCATAGGGCTGTTGTTGACGAAGGTGCTTCCACCTGTGTTATGTCATCCACCTGCTGGAAGGCCATTGGTTCTCCAGGTCTTACATCGTCTCCCAATGCCTTAGAGGCATTCGATGGTCGGGAATTGAAACCCCTAGGTATTCTCGAGAGTTTTTAGATCACGTTACAGGGGAAGACAGTCAACGTAGAAGTAGAAGTGGTTGACGCCAAGCTTAACTACAATATTCTTATTGACCGCAGTTGGACTCACGCCATGCTATGTGTGCCGTCCACCCTCTTTCGACTTCTCAAGTTCCCTCATGAGGGAAAAATCCTCACTTTGGACCACTTGTATTTCTTCACCTCATCCTCTGAGAACAACGTTCCTTACATGGATCAGATCCTCAATCCCCCCGACAGTGTAGGACCTGGTCTCTTCAAGGACTCGGTCCTCATGGGTATTTTTCCCGTGCCACCACTGCACACCGTTCAAGTTAATATGGTATCTAGGTCCGACGACCCTTGGATCATCCCTTCGTCTAAACAAGTGACCTCTTTCAGAGAATCGATTCCGTTAACTCCAGTTGAGATTAATTATTGTGAAATCATCGTCGCATCTGATCCTCCTCCCGAACATGCTCCTTCAAGCATGGCTCTGGATATATATTCTCAATCCCCCTGGCTCAGCGATGCATATTCACCTGACCCTTTAAGAGAAGTTTTTCCTTCCGACGAAGCTATTGTTGAAACCATGTCTCTTGAAGATCTGTCGTGGAGCGATGGACATCATCGTTCCTCGTTCATGCCTGGCCTGGGTGCAACGTCTGATTGTCTAGAGAACTTCGCATCTCAGGTTCCCACTCCGCCTCTTCAAACCTCGATATTGACTCACGAGGTCCTTTTGGAGGGAAACCTGAGTAATGTCACTCAAACTATGCCGATCGAAATCTCCATCAAACCGGCGGTACTCAAGAATATTCATGTGGGAGTGAATTATTCTCCTGAAGAGACACAAGTTTATAAAAACCTTTTTCACGAAGTCAGAGATGTTTTCGTGTGGTCCTATGAATATATGCCTGGGATAGATCCCAGCATACTCGTGCACGAGATTTTTACCTACCCAGGTGCGAAACCAGTGCGTCAACGCCTATGCCCAGTGCATCCCAGAAAAGTCGCAACCATTAAGGCAGAAGTTGAAAAACTTCTTAACGCGGGCTTTATCTATCCTATTCCCCTCACAGAATGGGTTTCAAATATTGTCCCTGTAGATAAGAAGCAGGGCACTATACGCGTCTGTGTTGATTACCGAGACATCAATCGGGCCTGTCCTAAGGACAATTACCCCACTCCCTTTATAGATCAAATTATTGATGAATGCGTAGGGAGTGAGATTTATTCCCTTATGGACGGATTCTCTGGGTACAATCAAATCAATATTTTACCTGTTGATCAACACAAGACTGTCGTCATCTTTCCGTGGGGAACCTTCGCTTACAAAAAGCTCCCGTTCGGTTTAAAAAATGCTGGAGCCACCTTCCAGCGTGCTATGTCTTATGCTTTCCATGACATACGCCATATTGTTCAGCCGTATCTGGATGATTTTCCAGCCCATTCAACTCGGCGTGAGGACCACCCCGAACACCTCTGCCAGATTTTCCTTCGTTGCAGATGCTACAAGATTAGGCTCAATCCTCATAAGTGTGTCTTCTGCGTGGATTATGGCTGTATTTTTGGATTCATTGTCTCTAAAGACGGAATTCGCCTTGACCCCCTCAAGGTCGAGGCCATCTTTAACCTCCCATCCCCTTCCTCGTTACATCAACTGCAGAGTCTCCAGGGGAAAGCTAACTTCCTACGACGCTTCATTCTAAATTATGCAGAAGTGGCCAAGGGCTTTACGCATCTTTTGAAACAGGACATTCCCTTCCATTGGGACGAGATTGCCCAACAATATTTTGATAAGCTTAAAACATTGCTCGTCAACACTCCTCTCATACGTCCTCCAACCTATCATCGTGTTTTCACCCTTTATTTGGCCGCTGCGTTTAGCTTTTGAAACAGGACATTCCCTTCCATTGGGACGAGATTGCCCAACAATATTTTGATAAGCTTAAAACATTGCTCGTCAACACTCCTCTCATACGTCCTCCAACCTATCATCGTGTTTTCACCCTTTATTTGGCCGCTGCGTTTAGCACGATAGTTATGGTTTTAGTACAGGATGACAACGATGGAAATGAACACGCGGTTTACTATCTATCTCAGAATCTTCTCGACACATAAACACGCTATGCTCATGTTGAGAAGTTGGCTCTTGCCGCAGTTCAGGCCGTTCAGCAATTCTGCCATTACATCCTGCTGCGTACCGTAACCGTGGTTTCGGACTGCAACCCCATGACATATATCTTGTCCCGAAAATTGCTAGGGGGCAAGTACTCCAAGTGGATTGTAATCCTTCAGGAGTTCAATTTAGAGTTCACCACTGCTAAGTCGACGAAATCATTGGTTTTCGTTGATCTAATATGCTCTCTCCCGACAGACTTCGTTCCATCAAAATCCGAGGATCATATCCCGGATGAAACACTCTTTCTTATCAGCACTCATGACCCATGGTACGATGACATTATCGTGTATCTTCAAACATCCACGTTCCAGTCTGAATTGAAAAAGGATGCTCGACGTCGGATTCGGCATCAATCTCAACCATACCGCATAGTAGGAGATACCTTGTACCATGTCGGAGTTGATTCCGTGCTTCGCCAGTGCTTGACCCTGGAAGAGGCTGAAAGAGTCTTGAATTACTGTCACAGTGGTGCCTGTGGCAGTCACATGTCCGGATATGCTACCACCGAGAAGATTCTGCGTGTAGGTTACTTCTGGTCGTCTATATTCAAAGACTGTATTGTTGCAGTCCGAAAATGTCATGCGTGTCAGGTTTTTCAGCGCAAGATGCACGCGCCACCCCTACCCTTACATCTTGTCATTACCATGGGCCCTTTTGCTAAATGGGGCGTAGATTTTATGACATGTAACCCTCACTCGGTCGGGGGCATGCTTATATAATCGTTGTCGTAGACTAATTCACTAAGTGGGCCGAAGCGATGCCTACATTAGCTACCGACGGTAAGACAGCTACCCAATTCCTTTTCAACCATGTTATTATGGCTTTCGGAGTCCCTCAGGCCATTGTTACCGATCACGGCACCCATTTTCGGGATTACATTATGGCTGAGTTGATCCAGGTGGATATTGGTGGCCACCCGCCTATTCCACTTGGGGCCCCACCATTACCTCTTTCAGTTTTTCAGTTTCGGCACAACTTACTATTTTTAGCAGTTTTTCGGGTCCTGAACTTCCGGAGCCGTTTTGAGGCCCTAAACAACGTTTTTTGGGTATCGCGCATCCAGAAAATATCATTCCGTTCTAGAATGGATATTCATGGCGAAAGTTGTATTCCTTGGATAGATCTTTCTAATGATGTATCATGTGCGTCAAACGGAGATAGTATGCCAAAGTTACGTCCTTGGGAAGTTGAAACACAATTTACCCAAACAGGGCCCATAGTTTTGGCGCTTCATCTCCTAGGGTTAGGTTTTTGGATGTTTAGAGTTCTCCATTGTTTCTCAATAATAAGTAGGCCCTCAAGCCTCATTGTAACTCAGTTCAGAGGCCTTTAGCCGCCACATCTCTTCTCAGAGATAGCTACCAGCGCCCTAACTAGCTTTATTTCCATTATGTCTGTAAGCAAATTTCAGTTCTTTGATATTAGTGAAATGAAGTGTTATTTCCACTGCATCTCTATATTTATGCTTATGTTTTTATTCTATTTCGTTCCTGCATAAATCCGGATCAGCGGTATCAAAGCGGTCTGCTTTTTCTTGATCCTTCTTTGCATGTCCCCAACGAGGTCGGGGTATAAGGAGTTAGGGCTCGATCTAGTGGAACCTTTGCAAGATTAGCCTCGCAAACCCCGAAGAACGCCCATGGGGGACGAAAACAAAGATGAGGGAGTAGGAGATCCTATCAAAATATTGCTCGAGGAGGCCCTTGAAAAACAAAGGAACGCGATGATGGATAACTTTGCCCAGATCCTTCAACGGTTGCCCACCGGCGGCGCATCTGCATCCAGCAGCCACTCTGGAGGTGCGACTCCTTTTAAGGTACAAGTAAATTTTGACATTCCCATATTTGAGGGTCAAATAGATGCAGATGTTGTAGATAGATGGTTGAATCTATTAAAAGGATATTTCTCGGTTCATGAATTTTCTGACAGGGAGAAGATTATTTTTGCACTCCTCAAAGCTGCCCCCCATGTCAAGGACTGGTGGGAAACCCACTGTGAGAAAAAGGACGAGACAGAACCCTCTCTGTTCTCGGCCGTACCCACTTGGAATTCTTTCCGAGACCCCGTCAAGGAACAATACTATCCTGTGGGGAGCTATGAGAACAAGTACATACAATGGACCATGCTGCGGCAACAAAGGGATCAAGATGTGCATGAGCTGACGAATATGTTCCATACCTTGCACACCAAGTTGGGTATCAAATATTTAGAGAAACATCTGGTGCTAAAGTATCGCAGTTGTCTGCATAGATACATTCAGGAGGAAATGGAGTTCCTTGACATCTCCTCACTTGGTACGGCATACCGGTATGCTGCCAAGATTGAGCAGAAATTCAAACAGAAGAAGCGAGACTTTGGATCTGCGGATCAAAAGCAAGGGAAAGGTGCTCCTAAACCACAGAACAAAGGACAAAGCCAAGGAATGGTGACTCAAGACAACCTGTTGAAGCCACAAGCAAAGAACAACACCGCAAAGCCAAAGAAGGACACGGGAAAGTGGTGTGAGTTCCATAAGAGCTCCTCTCACAACACAAGTGAGTGTCGGGCCAAGCAGTCGCTGGCGGCTGAGATGCGGGCTACTGATTCAAATGCATGCTCCGACTCTGAATTAGAACTTGACAAGGGGAATGACAAAGGGAAACAGATTATTGATGCGGAGCCCAATGCCATTGTTGCCACTACAAAGATCTAGAAGGAGGAACCGGAATATTCGGAGGAGGAGGAACGTCTCTTCCACTCCCAGATGTGGGTAAAGGGCTCCCCGGTATAGTTCATTGTCGACAATGGGAGCCAAAAGAACCTCATTTCGGCAGACGCCATGAAGCAGTTAGAATTGTCGACCACATCTCACCCACATCCATACACCATCAGGTGGCTTCACCAAGGACGAGATCTCCGCGTCAGCCAGCAGTGTTGCCTTCCCTATAGAATCAAGCCCTTCACGGATGAGGTATTATGTGACATTTCCCCTATTGATGTTTCTGATGTATTATTAGGACAACCATACTTGTGGAAGCGTCATGCTGTGTATGAGTCTCGGCCTCGCACTGTTATTGTTACTTTGGGAAATAAGTTGTACAGGATACCAGAGGTACCACCTCCTACCACTATCTCTTTGGTTACTACAAAACAATGTAGTAAGCTCATTTCCCAAACCAAGAAATTTTTTTCCTGATGATCCACTCTCGTGGCAAGAAGAAGACTATGGCCCAATGGTCTGAGTTGGGGCTCGCATGAAAAAAAAATGGATAAGTGTTTGAGGAGTGACGGACATCTTCACGTCAATTCACAAAAGCCCTCTCGCACTGCCAGTCGGGCACCGATTGATCCGACCGTGCGCCGCCACCAATGGACCAGTCTATCGGTGCTCGTTCGGAGAAAGATGAAATTAAGAGGCATTCAAGAGTTGTCGCGAGAAGGTCACATCCTGAACAAGTTCATCACTGTGGAGCCCGATCGTGTTGGTACGTAAGAAGGATGGGATTTGGAGACTCTGTATTCACTATCAGGCACTGAACAAGATCATTGTTCGAAATAGGTACTCAATCCCACGGATTAATGACCTTATGGACAAAATCAAAGCGGAAAAATATTTTACGAATATCGACTTGAAGTCTTGGTATCACCAGGTACCAATCAAACTATCCGATGTGTGGAGAACTGCTATCAAATCCAGAGGGCCTATTTGAATGGTTGGTCATGCCTTTCGGTTTAAAAAATGCTCCCGCACCCTCCATGAGGCTAATGGAAGACATCTTATGACCATTCACCAACTAATTTATAGTAGTGTACTTGGATGACATTTTGATCAACAGATTTCTGGGAAGAGAACCTTCACCATCCGACAAGTCCTCCAAATATTGCGGCAACACAAGTTGTGTGCCAACCGAGAAGTGCACTTTTGGCATGACCTAGGTTCAATATCTGGGATACATTATTGATGAAAGGGGGGTGCATGTGGATCTAGCCAAGATCCAAGTCATTTGGGATTGGCCAGCCCCAACTACTATAACAGAGCTTCACAGCTTTCTGGGTCTTGCTAATTTCTACCAGAGGTTCATGTTGGGATTCTCTCATATCACTTGGCCCTTGAGTCAAGTCACCAAGTGAGGAGCGAGAGCAAAATTCTTTTGGTCGGAACCTCAACAGAAGGCGTTCACAGAACTAAAAAATCACCTCTGTTCTGCCCCAGTGCTCACTTTACCAGACTTGCAATAGCCATTTGAGATCGAGATAGATGCCTCTGACTATGCTATTGGGGCAGTTCTTACTCAACAGGGACATCCAGTGGCATATCACAGTGAGACATTGTCTGACACAGTCTGAATGTATCTCACTTATGATAAAGATATGTATTCCATTGTGGAGGGTTGACACCAATGGAAGCATTACATTTTGGGTAAGGAAACAATCATCCAAAGGTTTTACCATCGGCCCCCGCAATTCATAGACACAAGGAAGCGCGTGCACGATCACACGTGGGCGGGTCCGCCCGCGGGGGCCATTTCATTTGAACATCATACAAGAAGGGTAGCACCAATAATTTTGCATCACTTCCTACCGACCACCGATCGTGGCACTCACCACCGTTCTCAACTCTTGTGGGCACAATACTTCTGATTGGTCGCTTATCTACGAGAACGACCTAGAATTCGGCCACACATACAAGGCACCCTTTGGGGTTCGCAAGTTCCAAATTTTCACCTCCAAGATGCACTTTTATGTCACATGCGACACCTTTATGTTCCTTCAAGTGAGCATGCCAAGATGATATGGGAAGCACACTACAGTCGAGTCACTGGGCATTTCAGGGTCGAAAAAACAGTAGCAATATTGCAAAAGTATTTCTATTGGCCGAACCTTCGAAAGGATGTCGGGAAGCACATCAGATCCTGCACTGCTTGTGCCATTGCCAAACCGACCATCAAGAAGCAAGGCCTCTATACTCCGCTACCTACCCCTAGTCGACCTTGGGAATACATCTCCATGGATTACATGTCGGGCCTGCCTTCTACTAAGCAGGGAAATGACTGTGTTTTCGTGGTCGTCGACAGATTCTCGAAGATGGCCATCATGGCGGCCTGCAAGAATAATATCATAGCAGAAGCCACTACTAAAATATTCTTCGAACGAGTGTGGGTGCACTTTGGGATCCCACAGTCTATCATATCAGATCGGGATAGTAAGTTCCTCAGCACATTTTGGTCCATCCTCTGGTAAATGTTGGATACCAAGCTCACCAAGTCCACAGCTTTCCATCCCCAAACAGATGGCCAGACAGAGGTCGTCAATAGAATGCTTGTACACATTCTGCACATGTACAATTCAAAGCATCCACGCACATGGGACGAGAGCCTCCCATATGTACAACATAGTTATAATCGGGTTCTCCACAGTTCAATCAGCCATAGCCCCTTTTAGGTGGGCTTGGGATTCCAGCCACTATGTCCTATTGACGTAGCCATACCATTTGCAGCTGCTCAGGACGATTCAGCTCATCTCCAGTCTGAATTTGACAAAGAAAGTAGCTTCATCGAGCGCATTAAACACATCCGCCAACAGGTTCATGATATAATGGACAAAGTCAATCCCAAGTACAAGCAACGCCATGATCAACACCAGGTGCCACACAACTTCCAGGTGGGCGACAAAGTATGGCTACATTTGTAGAAGGAGCACCTCACTGGACCCCACCGCAAGCTTCGCCTGCTCCGATACGGGCCGTACACCATCACCAAGGTTGTAGAGAACAATGCCTTCGAGCTCAGTATTCCACCATTCCTTGGTCTGCACCCAGTCTTCAATGTGGATCACCTTCGTCCTTACTTCCCAAATTTTCTTACAGACAGAATGGAAATAAAACTAGTTAGGGCGTTGGTAGCTATCTCTGAGAAGAGATGTGGTAGCTACAGGCCTCTGAACTAAGTTACAATGAGGCTCAAGGGCCTATTTATTATTGAGAAACAATGGATAACTATAAACATCCAAAAACCTAACCCTAGGAGATGAAGCGCCAAAACTATGGGCCCCGTTTGGGTAAATTGTGTTTCAACTTCCCAGGGACGTAACTTTGGCATATTATCTCTGTTTTACGCACATGATACATCATTAGAAAGATCTATCCAAGGACTACAACTTTCGCCATGAATATCCATTCCAAAAGAAAATGATATTTTTTGGATGCGTGATGCCCAAAAAACATCGTTTAGGGCCTCAAAACGGCTCCAGAAGTTCAGGACCCGAAAAACTGCTAAAAACAGTAAGTTGTGCCGAAACTGAAAAACTAAAAGAGGCAATGGTGAGGCCCCAAGTGGAATAAGCAGGTGGCCACCAATATCCACCTGGATCATGAGCTGACATCAAAGTTGGGCTTACACCATGATAGCTCGATGCCATACTACCCCCAGGCGAATGGCCAGGTTGAGGCTGTGAACAAGGTTTTGGTCACAATGCTTCAAAGAACGATTGGTATCCATAAATCCAACTGGAATCTCCAATTGTTCTCATCTCTCTGGGCTTACCGAACGTCTGTAAAGAGCGCAACCAGATTCACACCTTTTCAATTGGTGTATGGTTTGGAAGAGACTCTCCTGGTTGAGTGCGAAATTCCTTCTCGGAAATTGGCTGTGGAACTATTGCCTGACACTTCTCCGGAGGAAGAACGTCTCTTATATTTGGAACGACTAGATGAAACCAGCCGCTTAGCTACCTTGGTCATTGAGGCACAAAAAAATCGGGTCAAAGCCCACTTCGATCAATCGGTTTCTCCACGTTCTTTCATTGAAGGGGACCTCGTCCTCCTATATGACCAAGCACATGATAAACTTGGAGCAGGCGAATTCCAGCCCATGTGGCATGGGCCCTATATATTTAAATGAGTATTAAAAAATGGGGCCTACGAGCTTATCGACTACGAAGGAGTTCCCCTGGCACAGCCTAGGAATGGGTTGTACCTCAAAAAGTGCTACGCTTGAGTTATTCTCGTGTGGTGTGTGTGTACATAAGTGAGTGTTTTCATTTTTGTACATGTATGGTGTGGTGTGCTTTGTAAGCATCTTTCTGATAATTGGTTCTTCCTGATTGTGCAGATGTCCATTACTCCTTTTGTCGGTTTCACGAATGGTGCCTCCCGCAGTACCAGGAATCTATCTTCGGCAGCCTGGGTAATCTACAATCCTGCTGGTGAGTTGGTTAATTTGCAAGGTGTTTGTCTAGGGCCTACCACAAATAATGTCGCGGAGTATAGTGCCATTTTAGAATTATTAAACGAGGATGTTAACCTCGATATTCATGCATTACTTATGTATCTAGACTCACAGCTTGTAGTACTACAACTTAACGATCATTATTCAGTTAGAAACCCATCCATTTTATGTCTGTATCTATGTATTCGTTTACTAGAAATAAATTTTGATTACATTACATATCAACATATACCCAGACACATGAATGCGTTAACAGATGCGGTAGCTAACTTGGTTTTAGATAGAAATTTTCCCAACTTGTAAAAAACATCATCACATATAAAAAATGATCCATCCAGAAATAGATATATATATATGTGTGTGTGTGTTGAATAGTTTTCAGTTTTTGTACACCACATAAAATCAAAAAAAAATATACATGTCTGTTTAATAATAGCCGGAGACAACATGTCTCTCAAAAATATGCATATAAAAGCCCTAGATAGCTAATCAACGTGGTGCTCATGGTAACATGTCACCGTGCGCACCAATCGCCTCAACAATAGATGGAGGCAACTAGGCACCCCCACAGTGTGTCGTTGGTAAGCCAACGGGACGTCTGCTAGCCGTGCATAGTCCAGGATTCCCTGGGCGATACCCTCCAGGTTCTGGATCAGCTCACTCCCTTCACCGCCCTCAACTTGAGGGTCATATGTGAGAGGGGTCCTCCGTGCAATGGGCGACATGCCTGCGGGCCTCTCTGGGCCAACATCTGCATACACATAGAACTGTTGTTAGAATAGGCATGTATTACAAAAAATATCATAAATACATAATAAAAAAAGAGTCATACCCAGCTCCTCGTCCCAGTCCTCCCCCTTCGAAAGTGGAAGGTCTGGGTCTCCCATGAAGTCAGTACCTGTGTAGGGCCAATCCTCAACTACAATCAGCTGACACCATAGCCATACAAAAAACTTGGGCCTCCGGGACATCTGCTGGCCCCCTCCTGATCTGGGCATAAGTGTTGCCCATCAAGCCATCCTTGGCTCCCTCAATGACGGCTCGGCGACTATTGCCCCTTGGCCCTGTAAAATTGGTAATCGTTCCAGAATGAACGACACCAAAATGGAACCATACCCAAACTATTTCAGCTTGGCCTTCTTGCACTTTGTTAGCTGACGTTTGATTTTTGTTGTCACGGCAGTGGCCCAATCAAAAAGTGTAGGATTCATGCATTCGGAGGCTAGTAGGAGCTGTGCTTTGGTTGCCTCGTGCGGTGCCTGCGATCCCGCAACCCGCGTAATGGTGTGAAGCACTACTCGGAGTGCTAGATCGCGGATGGTGTGGATGTCTACTTTCCCACCGCCCGATCCTGTTTGTGCCCCTGGGCACACTCTCGCCATTAGCACACTCTCACCATTACCATCTCCATTTTCTCCCCAGAAGGTATACTTCCTGTCATGATTGGCACTGGACCTCTATGTGACAATCCGGTTATGAAATAAACATCAGAGACTTCAAGTGCTAGTACTTGGTCTCGGATCTTGAACACTTCTTCATTCTCGTCCCATATGCTAACCAAATACTGCAATAGCTCAGGTTGAGCTCTCAAACATGGTGTGAGGAAGAACTTCTTGAGACCACAGTCCTGGAGGTTGTTCATGCAAGCTTCATTTTGCATGGCCATTTCGTCCTCTTCCCCATGTTCCCTCTCCTTCCACTCGATCACCATTATGGCTGGATATTTGCAACAACATTGTCAAAAATACCTTATTAGATCTCTTCAACACTTAAAAATTCATTTTATTGGCTCACATTTTGGTAATCTAAGGTGAAATTTGAGTCACGCCAATTGGCGCGACCCCTTTCCAAAAAGGAGCCAATTGGCGTGGGTCTGTGCCTGATACCCGCACTAATTGGCCAAGCCCTAAATTTGCAAAAGGTTCCCCCAGAGGTCAAATACATAATGGAAATTTACAAAAAATGAATCAAAACAAACCTAAGGGGAGCACCTCTTACCTGGAACGAACGAGAATCGGAATGATGTACTGGGTTGGTCGCAATCGCCACCGCAAGTTCACACACCAAAAGCTCACTGTTGCTCTCCAAATGAGGTAAAAAGTAAAAGTGAATATGTTTTACTATTTTTGGCATATTTATAACTTTTCAAAGTCAAATTAGGTTTTGAAGGTCATTTTTCCCAATATTTTGATATATTTTGTCGAAAAATGGATTTTACGCTCGCTTTCATGTGCAGCAACAAGTTTTTACGTAGCTTGGACGGTGATACTAGTTGTATTTAATACTTTTTCGAACTCGGTAAAAACACGAAAAAGTCATTTATGGATTCATCTTTTAGCTCTTTTCTGACTCTCTAAATATAAAAATATTTCCGAGTCCCTTGTCGTTTCGATCTCGTTAAAGTGGCTGTGAAATGACATCTACCCAGTATACATTTACCCCTTTTTCGGGCTAGGATAGATTATTTACAAAAAAGGAATACCCTAGCCTATCACGACTAGGAGGTTTCCTCAGACATAGTTTTCTACCTTTTCGGATCTGAGGAACTATTTACGAAAAGGGACTGCTAGAGTTTACTTTTCTGCTATCTTTTCAAACTCTCTAAACATGAAAAGACGTCGAGTTCTTCCTTTGTCAGACTCGTTAAACCCTGATGACATCGGATTCAGTCGTAATGACGATATTCGAGTTCCTCCTTCCTAGGGCTCGTTAAATGTACTAGGATGGATTTTTCCGAAGGATGAACTTATATTACAAGCATATGCTATCCCCTTCAAGCTTGTCTTCAAAAATAATTGGGCTACTCGCCAGGAATGGTGGGGAAAAATGGAACTAGTATCATTGTCGTGTCGGCAGTATGTCACTCTTGAACATGGCACTTGTCTGCATTCGTGTCGGGTTGGGGAAATATCATATCACTCTCTGTTTGTCTCCATGGGTTTGGGTAATCCTTTTTGACTTCTCATCTGCTCTTTGCCTTTCATCATGACCTCTGATCTTTTGATGTCAAATACTGCCAAATCCACTATCGTGCCGCCGATATGTTCAAGAGAAGTTGACCTCTGCAGTTTCAACCTTCCTCTGATTCTCATCTGATCCTGATTCACAAACATTATTTTCCTCTGTCTCGCGTCGATGATGTGGGAAACACTATGGCCCACCTTCGATCAAGGTCACTTCCAGTCGACTCCAGCTCATTATCCAGGAATTTGATCTAGAGACTCCCTTCCGGTACCTTGGAGCCTACATGCCTCAATGGAAGGTTCTTCGCATTCAACACAAGGTTTTCATCATTGACCTTCGATCGGATGGTTCTGCGGGTGTTCGACGCCAGCTCACTGTTCACACTCCATGGATTGTACCTATAGTACCTTGAGGGCCATTGTCATTATTGGTGGTTCATCATTGGTTGGTAATCAGATGATGTTCTTGCATCTTCGACTTCAGCTCACTTATTCACATGCCTAAACTTGTACTTTGTTCGGGTCGAGATGGAGCGCAAGACCCTGGGTTTTGTCTGTTATAATCTAGGCTGCGATTTTGTGGATTATTATGATTGGTTACATGACTCACTAATTGGATGGCTGCTTCCATGCCTTGGATCTTGATTATTGTATACTCTACTATGGATGGTTGCGCCCATACCACATATATATCATGTATTTGAGACATCAGTTGTGCTTGTCTATGTAGGTTTTCTGATGGTAGTGTTTTCAGTTGGGCGCATTCTCGTAAAGAATTTCACCCATCTCTCTCTCTCAGACCTCATGCTTTAGGGGGCATCTGTTACACAGTAATTTGTCACCGTCCCCGCAATTCCCCGTCCCGCACATTAGAGGGCTTATCCCGTGACCTATGAGCAGTGACATGACCTCAAAACACTTTCATGGCATCCCCCTTGACAAGGAAAATCATTCTCCTGAAGACAATTTCCTGTGAAAAGCCCTAAAAATAGCCCTTTTGGCCTTGGCGTGACTAGCCAGTTCAGCCCTCGCACAAATGGGGAAAATCCACCAAAGAGGGCACGCCAACTGGCGCTCTGTCCCAGTATATCACCCACGCCAGGCTTAATAAGTATTGTTTTTTAAAAATAAATGGCGGAAGTTTGATTCCAACCAACTCCTGAACGAGTCTCTAAAATGAGTTGGGAGGTTTGGCTCCGGATCTCCATGTAGGGGAAGTGGTTTTCCACCTATCATGGAAGCTTCCTTGAGGATAGGGCCAATCCCACCATTGTAGGGATCCCAACTCCCCTTCCACCATCTATATAAGCTTGTCATTTTCCCTTTGCAAGCTAGCCTGAAGAGAGCTGAATCATAGTAAAGAGATTATCGTCAAACAGCCGAAGAGAGAGAGAGTTGTCCCATTCCTGACGAGCTTTACCGAGACGTACTCCTCTATCGACCCGCCGAAGGAAGATCCAGCGTCAGAGCTCAGGTTGTATCTTTCTTTGTTTTGATTAATAATAAACAACTTTGATTATGGTTCCACTCAGATGTTTATGTTTTATGTTATGAGTTGTATCTTCTCTGACTGATACATAATTGCATGTATTGGGTTTTACGCTTGTGTGTTTGTTGTTTCTTGTATGTGCAAGTGTTTGATCGCATCAAGCGGGAGAATTGTGATCTGCCAAAGCGAGGGACGGAAGCATCATCTTCTCCACGAACGACAGTAGTGTAAGACTTAAGGTAGGCCTCTTGTCGCATCTTGGTCTTTTGCAATTAGAAACTTGCATCTTAGCGTGACACAGTTGTTGCTAGACCCAATTTGGGCTAGTAGGGATCGCCTCTGTCCGCAGAGGGGATTTACCTCTCCAACATTCGCTGTAGCAGCCAAAGCACAATTTTCTTCATAATCATTATTAGATGAAGATCCATCCCTGGTATTCTGCCTGAATTTTTCTTGCACCAAATCCGACCAAAGTCGTTCCCAATTTGGCAGCTTCTCCCTCCCATTGATAGAGTCTTTATAACTATGCCAACTCTTGGGAAGGCCTAGAAGATATAGGCTCACAAATTCATCATCCGCGATAGTAATTCCGACGCTCCCAAGATCAACCTAACATTGGACAAACTTTGTTAAATATTTTGGAATAGTGTCACCTTTATCCATTTTGATTTTCCTGAGCTTGTCCTTCAGTGCCAATTTTCTATGATCACTAATGCTCTAAAACAGATCTGTCAAAGCTTTCCACATTGCATATGTTGTTTCTTTTCCATGGATACTTGAGACAATGTGGTCTCGTACTCCCTCCAGTAAGATTCTCCTCACATTTGCAACCTTCTTTTTCCAGGCATCAAGATTTGTGGCATCTGCTGCAGCGGGTTTGGGAATGTCATTATCAATGAATTATTTCAACCCATTGTCCTCCAGTACATCCTACATATTTTCTTTCCACACAATATAATTGGAACTTCCCTCGAGTGCATACTCTAATATCAAGCCATTGAAATCCATTTCGATCCTAATCCGCCTGTCGCACCAAGAATACTTCTGCAAACTCAAATAATATTTAGTCACAAACTCAATTTCTTCTCCACTATAGTGATTTCCTATGCTCCAATACCATGTATAAATTATACAAAAATATGTATGTCAATAGATTAAATCCGAACAAGCAATGTACTAAAGCTAGATATTGAATCCTTCTACAAATAAATTGTGGAAAATAAACATGATCGCCAATCACAGCAAGTAAAGAAAGAAGCAGATCAAACCACAACACAGATATTTTCCCAGGTAAAGCTTGTTACTCAAAACCCCTCTATCTTCTATTGTATATTCAGCATGCAATCATGAAACAATTACAATGCACTCTTCTCACAAGAGTCTCCTACACTCTCACAATTGTCTTGTAATGACCCGGACTAAATCAACCAACACTTAGCCAATTTCCTGCCTCTAATCAGCCTGCCTACCTTGCGCAATTCCTGATGAATTCAATCCCTATTATTTAGGAATTTTTGCCTTCAAAAAATACGCAAGCATCATGATCAATCCAATGTATGTCTAGCTACATGTGGGAAACCTACTAATGATACAACTGATAGTTGACATCCCTTTAACCTTTGTCTCAACTAGGTCTCCACTGGAACTGACATGCATGTAGCTATTAATAGGAAATCATCAATTTCATGGCAGATCACTGATTTTGAATTAAATATGATTTAATTCACTTGATCTCTCACTAGTGTAACAAATAGTTACAACTAGTTTAACTGACTTTAACTTGCCTAACTAAGTTAACTGATTACTCATGCATTAAACTAATGCACTAACTGCAACTCAAATTCCATAACTAATAGAATCACTCTGCATGCCTCACCAACTACCCTCAACTCGAAATTCATGAGCTAACTCATTTTATCACACTCAGTTAACTTTTACAAGTGATTATGAGATAAGATTACATTTTATTGTCCAATTTAATTAAGGGAAAATTAAATTAGACACTGCACAAATTTATTAATTAAATTGGCTTTCACACTAATGTATCGCTTGGACCCATGATCCCATGATCCCACACTAGTGTGTGTGTTGAATTTTCTTGTTGACTTTCAACAGGGTATGGGTTTTTATCATCAACAATCTCAATGACATCAAAATCAGCAAACACCTTGACTCCTTCAATGTCGACTACTACCCTAGGGAATCTTCCCGTGGGAATAAGATTTTGTTGGTTAGCCATGCGCAGTTGAACTATGGACCATTCAAACTTAGGTTCTCCCATTCTTTGCCATGTTTTCTTAGGCAGTACGTTTACATCAGATCCCATATCCAGAATGACTTGGTCCATCTCAAAATCTCTTATTTGAGAATTCAAATGCATTTCCCGTCTAGTCCTTCTCTTGCTTTTGTAGATTTTGTTGACAGCCCTTTGTTCCTTCTGAGGTAGTCCCTTCAGGGGTTGTTCCTTCTCAGCGCAGTTATCAATCAATGTTTTCATATTTTCAACTGCCATCTTATTGTGCAAAATCTTGATACAAGCCTGTAGGAACATTTTTATCTCAACTGGATCGGTCTCCTATGTAATATCAACAGTTTTAATCACTTATTTTGAAGTCGATGCACCAAGGTCCATAAAATTTTTCTTAGCTTCATTAAAAGTATCATTTTCCTTCTGAAAGTTAAACCCTTCCTTCTTCTCAGGAGATTTCCTAACCCAGACATTTGTAGTAGCTTTCTTACCTTCATTTTTGTTTTCACCAACTATTACACCACTTCTGGTCACAATATTTGCGGTAGGCTCTTCATCACGTAGCTCTTCCCTCATCATCTAAATGTCTCATGTAGGTGTCACAATCTTCTTCTCCTCCATCTTCGCAAATAGCACAGGGAAATCTTCAATTACATAGTCAAACTTTCAAAAATACCTACAGGATTTTTGTGTTTGGTTTGTGCAGTCACGCGTGAAATGACCGACTTCTCTAGATTTATAACAAATTATTTGGCCTCTTCCTCGACCAGCCCCTCCTCCTCGTCCATGCCCTTGGCCCTGAAATCCCCTGCGCCCAGAGGGTGACACAAGTGAATCTAGACCTCTATTTTATGACTGTATCATGTAGGTCACATCTTGGTCAATAATTATGTAAAAACTACGATAGTGCTTCTCATTATGGCCTACAGATCGAAAAAAGTTTCAATAGAGTTGCTTCTCCGTCGGAATATATTTATGCAACCTGGGACAGTATTTTATAGGGTGTTGTCTGGCTACTTGACATATTGCGCACCATATTGGAGGTTTCGCACTTGGTGGTGCTCCAACCCCTGGAATAGGCTTGATTGGACTTGGTCCTCCAACTGCTAGATATTCACCATATACGGGGCATTGCTCCTTGTAGTGTCCTTTAGCTTTGCAGCACACACACCATATCTCTACGTGCACGTCCTTTCCATTCTCCTTCTGCAATATTTGTAGTTATAAATGTAGGGTATCCAATTGACTCTGAAACTATTGAACCCTAGTCGGCGCATTCTAGACCGGAGAAGCCTCCAGATTCATTGTGATTTCCACAGCTTTGGCCTAGGACGCAACCTTCTATTGAGACAAAGATAGGCACAGATGCGATAGTAACATTGCAATGAACCATTCCTTATGCTGATCATCACTAATAGTGAAGCCTCCCTTTCTGATGATGTGTTTTAACCGTTGGTCTGCTTCCCATATGGTCTCATTCACTTCTTGATGAATATCTTTTAATTCAATAACACATTGAGCATATGATTTCGGTTTTCAGAACTGTTCCTTCAATGCATCTTTGAGATTATCTATCGTCCCATTAGGTTTATTTGCTACATACCTCATATACCAATCCAACGCACATTCTTGAAATGAAATGGCGATTTTTTCCTTCTTAACATCATCATCAATAATTTTTTGTGCCTTCCATACAGCCTCTATGATGAACTAGAATTTTTTAGTGTCTTCATTTCTTATACCCTTAAAAGTCAACATCTTAATAGATTTTTCCATATCGAATACCAGACGTGGAGGTGGAGGTGGAGGTAGAGTTGGAGTGGGATGAAGTGGAGTGTGAAGTGGATTTTGGAGTGGGGTAGATGGGATCTGAAGCACAGTTGTAGCCCTCACTTCAAATTGTGTGGATTCACCAGAACTACTTGTTTTGGACTCTTCATCACTGTCATATTTTACTTTGAGGGGATTGTACACAATGTTGGAATTTGCAACAAGAAACAGTGAAATTGGCAACCAGAAAGGACAAAAAAATGCACCCACACCGGTGAGGAATTTTTATGCACCAAGAGTGAGGAATGTGGGGCATCTAATTTATTTTTCCCTTAAATAAATTAGACAATAAACTGTAATTTCATCTCATAACAACTTGTATCAGTTAACTAAGTCAAGATGACTGAGTTAGCTCATGAAATTCAAGTTGAGGGTCTAATATAAGGCATGTAGAGGGATTCTAATATTTTGGGGGTCTAGTTGCAGTTGATGCATTAGTGGGGTGTAGGTGTGAATTATTTAACTCAATTAATTGAGTTAAAAACAGTTTAACTAGTTATAACTGAGTGATGAGTTAGTGAGAGGTCCAATTAATCAAATTATATTTAATTCACAATGAGTGATCAATCATATAACTAATAATTCACTATTAATAGCTGCATGGATGTCATTTCTGAGGAAGACCCGGTTGAGAAAGAGGTTAAAGGGAACATAAATATCAGTTGTATTTATAGAAAATTTCCCCTGTGCAATTATAAATTCATGGGGATGCCATGATGGACTCTGTAATCAAGGAAGGTTGCTTTTCCTATTTAATAGGGGCCTAATTCTTTTGTAATTTCATGAGAAAGGCAGGTTGAAGGAAGGCTAAGAATTGGATATGTGTTTGTCCAATTTTACCTAGATCAGTATGAGACAATTGGTAAAGTGCGAAAGATTCTTGTGAGAAAGAAAGCATTGTATTGTTTCATGATTCCTTGACTTTATAAAATATATGATAGTGTGGTTTTGAGCAGATGCTTCCCCAAGAATATCTTGTGTTATGTGATTGATTTACTTATTTTTCTTAATTGCATGTGATTGAGTGATTGTGCTTTATATTCCACAAATATTTTAGAATGATTCAGTATCTTATTTTATTACATCACAATATTGGATTGAATCCATTGGTATAGAATTTCTATAAATTTATACATGGTATCAAAGCAGGAATTTTTTGGGCGAAGAGTTTGCAAAGAATATATAAACATTTGGATGAAAAATTTTCGAAAACAAATAGAATATTTGGATTCCTTGTGAAAAAATACCCAAATTGAAAAAAAAATCAATTGAATCGAAGCTCGGATGAGGGAGATGTCGTCGATTTAAAATCAGCTCTTTTTTTAGAAAATTTTGTGACAACAGGAAAATTACAATGTGCGTGAGTCAAGAAACTGAATTCACCTGAGGTACAAGATGCATGCAAAGCTTTCAGGAGAAGATCGAAGGTTAGAGACTTGGTGGTTGAGAGGGAGCACAAATTATCTCTCAACATGCAACCTTAGAAGGTTTTGGAGAAGCCACAATTGGAGAAGTAGAGAGGAGACCGAGTGGAAGTGTCCACTCAAGCAGATACCTCCAGGAGGGGGAAATTTTGAGCCACATGGGCAGAGGGATTACATGCATCTATACCTCCATGTGAGAGGTGGGGCAATGTGTAGATATAATCCCAAGAATAAATTTGGGCAGGGTCCATTGAGATGGTGTGTCTCATGGATCGACCTGGCTACGAGGAGCCCACAGTACAGCAGTAGCATGAAGTATTGGTTGGATTTATGCATTCCAATGTTAGGAAGACAGAAATCAGAGTGTTAGATGTCGGATACTTGAGCACATATTAGAGTTGGCAGCAGTGCAAATGTCAGCAGAAGTGTAGAGACTCCAATAGACAGGTGCGGTAGCTAGCAGCAGTCAAAAGACTCTGATGACAGATGCATTATATTGATTCAGTTGTTCAGAGGTTATTCAGTTTCAGGAGTTGCAGGTGAAAACAACACTAGAGAAGTGTTGCATGCAAAACATTCCAAAGATATCGGATTGGGATAGAATGAATTCCTTTCTTATAGAGAGGGAGTGTTGAAATTTGCAACAAGAAACAGTGAAATTGGCAACCATAAAGGACCAAAAATGTACCCACACGGATGAGGAATTTTGATGCACCATGAGTGAGAAATGTGGGGTGTCTAATTTATTTTTCCCTTAAATAAATTGGAAAATAAATTTTAATTTCATATCATAAAAACTTTTATCAGTTAACTAAGTCAAGATGACTGAGTTAGCTCAAGAAATTCGAGTTGAGGGTCTAAGATGATGCATGTAGAGGGATTATAATATTTTGGGGGTCTAGTTGTAGTTGATGCATCAGTGGGGTGTAGGTGTGAATTATTCAACTCAGTTAATTGAATTAAAATTAGTTTAACTAGTTCTAACTTAGTGATGAGCTAGTGAGAGGTCCAATAAATTAAATTAGATTTAATTCAAAATTAGTGATCAATCATATAACTGATAATTCGCTATTAATAGTTGCATGCATGTCAGTTTTGAGGAAGACCCAGTTGAGACAGAGGTTAAAGGGAACATAACTACTGGATGTATTTATAGAAAATTGCCCATGTGCAATTATAAAGTCATGGGGATGCTATTGGAACAGGGTCCCCTAAAAGCTGTGAATTTTGTATAATTTTGTATATTTTTTATATTATTTAGTCTAGCGTAGAGTTTTTGGGGTGGGTCAAAGCCCAGAATTCAATGTAATGGGTCAAGGGTAGACCAAGAGTCCGCAAACCATGGTTTGTGGACCATTGGAAGCGTAGGCTAAGTCGATATAAATAGATGAACCTTTTTTTAGTCTTAAAATAGAAAAGAATTAAGTCAGATGCTAAGTACGAATTGTTAGATCTGTTGTTAGTTGTTAGGGTAAGGACTCTTACTGGTTGTGTGTGCGTAGATCCTCAGTCTTGTTGCGTGCAGACCCTGTTGGTTGTGTGCACAGGTTGTGTCGGATTGTATTAAGTTTTGGATACTAATATATGCGAGTATGGTTGAAGTACTTCTGTGTTATCTTATCTAAGTCATTTTTGTTGATGCGAACTATTGGATCTGTTATGAATGATGTTGTTTATCTGTTTATGCTACGAATTTGTCTATGTAATGTATAACTATACTATGTTGATGATGTGTTATATTGATATGTGTTGATTACTGCTGATACACATGTGGATGCAGAGTTATTAACTAGCCTTGTGCAGGATATTAGATCTGTATATTGTGATTATACTGTTGACAGCCCTGTGAATAGATCTGTTTGGTGCGAACTCAATAGGCTGCGAACGCATATCTGCTTGACTTACCTACTCTCTCTCTCTCTCAAGGTGTGGAAACCTGGTTCCAGTACCCTCCCATACTGCTTCGGGTGAGAATTTGGCCTGCGCGAGCAGGTCACTGCCAAAAGGGCCATTAGTATAGGGGTTTGTTGGAAAACCTTAACCTCCGAACCTGGGTCAGGACCCCTCGAGCCAACAGATGCCATGATGGATTGTGCAATCAAGGAAGGTTGATTTTCCTATTTAATAGGGGCCTAATTCCTTAGGAATTGTGTGAGCAAGGCAGGTTGAAGTAAGGCTGAGAATTGGCTATGTGTTTGTCCAATTTTTCCTAGATCAATGTGAGACAATTGATAGAGTGCGGGATATTCTGGTGAGAAATAAAGCATTGCATTTTTTCATGATTCGTTGACTTTATACAATATATGATAGCAGGGTTTTGAGCAGTTGCTTTCCCCAAAAACATATTGTGTTGTGTGATTGATTTACTTCTTTCTCTTACTTGCATGTGATTTAGCGATCATGTTTTCTATTCTGAAAATATTGTAGAAGGATTCAGTATCTTGTTTTAGTACATCATAAGATCGGATTGAATCCATTGATATATAATTTCTATAAATTTCTAAACACAAAATCTTCATCTGGATCTGCATTGTATATTTTCCCACTCTACGTAGAGTTGGGTTGACCTCTTCTGAACATTCACTTAGTATGGTTGCACAAAGTACCTTTTTTACATAAGAGCATTTTAACCCACAACTTTAAAGAGCGTAGGAACTTACCTTAAGGACCTTTAAAAAACATTATTTCAGCTTCTGAATATGACACAAAGGTGTCAATACAAAATTCAGTGACAAATCCACCCAAAATGTTTTCGATCCAGTAATCTACTGCGCGGGTGATCTTATTGCTATATTTTTCCAATTGTTGAATCAACTCAGAAGTCCACTTGGTGACTGCATAATCCTTCGCACAGGTTCAAAACTCAGCAAGCCGAGATAACCACTCATGTAGATTAGTTTCAAAGGGTGTGAAGAAAATTTTGTGTTGCTCTGTATAAATAAATATTTGTTCCCACTCTTCAACAGATAATCGCGCATTCCAATTCTCTTGGATCGAGAATTCGCCCACCATTTTATCCAACCAATCATGTAATTCAGGCTTGGTCAGATGCCACAACATCAAATCTCCCTTAACAGATCCCGATCCCATAAACGGAACCATTTGTTGGCTTACCAAAGTTTAGAGTGTTTTGCGCAACCAACAAAACCCTCCAACTATTGGCCCTTTCGGCAGTGATCTGCTTGTGCAAACCAAATACTCACCCGAAGCAGTATGGGGGGTGTTGGAACTAGGTTTATGCACCCTCAAGGAGAACTATGCTATGGATTTAACCCTTCCAATCTGATCTAACTACTACTATTCTGTGCAAGTGCCTTCATCCTGATTCAAATATATTCTTAATAAAACCCTTGACACCGAAACATAATTGCACAATCACAGAGATCTGCTTTATCCGGCTACTAACTCACAGAGACCCTTAAATAGAAACAAATACAAATCTTGCATAATTATATAATCAATTCAGATAGATACGCATCAATAAATTAATTTGTCGCGGATCTATAAGAAAATCAATACATCAATATATAAACATTAATCATGAAAGTAAAGAATATTTTCGCCAACAGTCGTAGGAGCCTATCTCTACTTAGACGTATCCCAAAAAATTGCCCAAATTATATAAAATAAATCAATCATTCATCGAGTTCTTATCTCATTCGACTAGACTCAACATGCATATTTATATAATTCAATTGTGCAAAAACCATGGGCTCAAATTGTGGTTTGAGCCCCATGTTTTGTCCTTTAACCCATTACAAAAAGAAGGAGTTTTGACCCACCCCAAATCAACTTGACATGTGCACTATGCTTTAACAAAATAGAAAAAAATTGACTCGACTTTGACCATAGGGGACCCTAGCCCAATAGCTACCTTTCTTTCCCTAGCCAGTCTTGGCTTATTTTTTCTGTTTACCTCAGTATTAGCCTTATTGGTGTTCACCACCTTGAAATTCCATAGTTTAATTTGACAAATTGAATGCTCTCTTTTGCAACAAAAATTTGATTCAACTATCTGCAAAGCCGCTTTATTTACTTCAACGAAGATTATGATGAAGGGAATGAATACTTTGGTGCAACTCCCATCATGAAATCCTAACCTTCACATGATTTTTTGAGCCTTCACATGTTAAATTACGTCATCACAAGTGTGCCTGGTACAAAATATTATGACTCCCACCCTTAATTATGTTGAATATTTTTCATTCAAATACTTAATTACCTTATTAGCCTTGAGTGCTTCTTTTGTACTTGTTTATTGCATAGATCAATGCTCATTTTTTATCCTCTTACCATAATCTTCTTTTTTGAAATTATATGAATATATTCCCATATAGAACATTTTTTTTGAATAATGTCGTCCCAAACAATTTTTGTAGCCTCAATTAAAGAAATGTTACTTTTCAACTTGGTTTTCAACTCTTTTATTCCATCTTATGTTTCCTTATACTTACTAGTAAGTTTATTGTTATTTTCATTTTTTATTTTCACTTGCCTCTCCTTTACATTCTACTGCTCCCTTACCGCAGCCAAATAATCTTGGTTTTTCATTAGTTCAACTTCAGAAATTATGAGATATTTTTAGAATCTATGCTTCTGTGATCCATATAAAATTGTAAAATCTCTTTCGGTAATAATCACATATAATGGAACGTTGTCGACGCGTTTCGAACCAACCAGTGTGGTTCATCATCAAGACTAGGTGAGAGATCAGATCAAATCAATAAGCTTAAATAGATGTAGAGATGTTTAAACTAGCCGTTTTCTAAATGGCTAGTTTGACTTTTTAATAATTTAAAATGTTTTTAATTAGTAACGGCTAGTTCCCTCCTACTATTAAACCAATTAATAAATATATTCGTTTAGTTAATAAATTAGTAAACTTATTAGTTATAATTATTTTTTATATATCAATTTTATTAATTAAAGTTGGAACCATAATGGTGCAAAAATGATTTTTAATTGATTGTTGTAGGCTCTGCACTTGTTCTTGCAAAATAACAATCTCTTTATTTTTGTCAACTAATTCTCCTATTAATATCTCTTTTTCTTATTCAACCTGAGCCAACTCGGTCGTTTGAGCATGCTCAGTCTCATGAATTTTTAACTTATTCCTTAATGATAGCACCTCATATTATCTGTTTTGCAACAAGGTCTTGATGTTGCATTGCCATACTAATTCTCATTTTATAACTCATTTATTTAATTTTTTTATAACTATTCTACAACTTTTCAGGTGAATAAAGAGTCTCTTCTATTCTGAATGTTTTCAAATCAATGGAGATAGAAGAGGAAGTAATGTTCCATGTATTTCCCAACTGCATTTGAAAACCAAGCTCATTTTAAGGTCCTTTTATTAATTTGATTTGTATGTCTTCTTCATCCTCTGTTTGAATTTTAGTCCTCTTTTGTAACTAGGAATCCTCCATCTCTACATATATCTATTTAGGAGCGGTCCTCTTCAAACTATTATCTTTTACAATAGGGGTTTCAACATCCATTCTTTGTTGCACCCTGCCACATGGCCAAGTTTCTTGATTTTCCATTTTCTCACTTTTTGGTCTACTTTCATGAATATAAGGCGAAAAACTAATTTCCACCCTTTTATTAGAAATTATATCATGAGGGTCATATTGCCACTTTTATCCTTTCTCAAAACAAAATTCCTTCATCATCACTTCCACCTATGTAAGGGCGTGTATTTTGTTTACCATAAATGGCCTTACAGTTCTTTCTAGCTTGAAAATATACCCATTTCGTGCAGGAGAAAAATGTACTTTGTCAAAAATGAGACTCTGCCTTATAAATTCAAGATCAAATATCCTCATAGGAAAAAATATTGGCCTTGAAATGAAGGTTGGGTGTGCATTCTTGTGAAGCGGACCAAAATTTCCTTGCTTCACTAAAATGCACACCCAGAATTTATTATTGGCCAATCTAATTGATTAAAATTGTAGATTGTTTATTTAATGATTTTACATACTTTCACATTGTTGTAGCTTTACTTTGAGAGTAAATATCTATACTTCACATTTCATACAACATTCTAAATTTTTCTTTGACTTGCCTTATGTGAAAGTTGTGTATAAGTGGGAAACATGGTCATATAGGATGTTTTTCAGACATGATACAGGGTTATATTATAAGTTTAGGAATTGTCAAATCATGTCCCATTTCAAATTTCGTTGCCAAGAGTGTAATTGGTTTGCCCTCAGAGTGCATATTTGTTCCAACTGTGATCATTTCCAAATGTGATCAATAGTTATTCCGAAAGACTTGGATTTCAGTGTATAACATTTCCTTTATGAAAATGGCTATGGAATGTTGCATAAAATGGTTTATATTTAGGTTTGAATGAGCATTATCACACAGTCAATTAATTACAGGTCCTAGTGTGCATTTATTTGAGGCACACAAACCTTGACTTTAACCATAAAAAATCGATCAAATTTGGCATATTCTTACACAATATAAAAAAATTGTGCAAAATTAATGTTAATTATGAGTAAAAAAATACTTTCCAAGTTGAATCATTCAATTTGGCCTTGAAATGAAGGTTGGGCATGCATTTTTGTGAAGCGAGCCAAAATTGCCTTGCTTCACTAAAATGCACGTCCAAGCTTCATTTATTGGCAAATTTGATTAATTAAAATTGTAGATTGTTTATCTAATGGTTTTACACACTTTTACATTGTTATATATTTACTTTGAGCTTAAATATTTATACTTAATATTTCGTACAACATTTTAATTTTTGTTTCGACTTTCCTTATGTGAAATTTGTGTATAAGTGGGAACATAGTTATGTAGGATATTTGTGAGGCATGATGTTGTTGGCAATATGATGTAATGTGTTGTCCTTGATGGAAACCTACTTGATGAATTTGTCCTTGATGGAAACCTACTTAATGAATTGCCTATGATAAGCAACCTATGTTTTAAATATGTAAGAATGATGTATCTACAAATCAGTTCAGATGTCACAGAGAAAATAATTCCAGTAAGTGCCAGAGAAATGATAAATACAATATGTCACAATTTATACGCTACTTTTGTGAAGGCAACCCACGTATACATTCAAGCTTAGAATATACGTAGTTTTTATGAAGATAAGTTGCATATACAAGCGGAAACAAATGCTCCAAGTCGTGTATGCCTTTTGCACTCTAAAATTATAATACCAAGAGGCATTACCATGGTATTAGCCCACAATATTGAGCGTTGTATTTTCTATTTGATTCCTTCAAAGAATACCATCAGTAGTTGAGTGGTTTTGACTCATGGTATTGGTAAAAGCTAAATCTATATAAGGAGAAGAAGATCATAGTGCTAGGTGTGCATGTGTAAGGGTTGTTGATGAATAAATTTCTCTAAGGAATATCCGCATGGATGAACTCTGTTCTTAATTGATAGATCTGAATATATGATGCACCCATGGATATAATGATGGTTCAAGATATCTAGATCTGATGATGATGAATCTCTAGAATGATCTGTTGGAGGAATGATGAAGAACTGGTGCAAATCTGCTGAATAAAATGAATAAATCTGGGTAAGTTTTATAGATCTGGTCTGTTCTGCAAAATTTATTTTTTACAGATCTATATGCTAGTTGGTTTCAACGAAAGCGCGTATATACGTGGGTTTGCTTCATGAAAAGCGCGTGGTAGTTAGGGTTTTCTGAAGGATAAAATACACAGAAGTATACGCAAGTTCAGTTCATAAAAGTTGCGTATTCAATTTTGCAAAAGAAAAAGTTAAAGTCAATATATAAGCTCTAAATACTGATTCACCCCCCCTCTCAGTATTTTTCCAACAATTGGTTTCAGAGCAGGTCCTTTTGAAAAAGCTTAACCACTAGAAGGAAGATTAGCCAAGATGAGCAATCAAGATGGGACAGCATCTATCAGGCCTCCACTTTTCAACGGAAACAATTTAATCTTCTGGAAAACACAGACAAGATCATATCTTCAGTGTCTTGGAGCAGATGTATGGGCTATTGTTGAATGAGTTTATCAATATCCAGCCTCAGTTCCAATAGATGCAATGGCAAGAAAGAACTATGAAACAAATGCGAAGGCAGTCAATGCACTATTGGGGAGTCTGACTGAATCAAAATTTGTCAAGGTCGTGCAGTTGAATACAGCAAAGGAAATATGGGACAAAATCATTCTAAGCTATGAAGGTGATACAAAGGTAAAAAGTGCTAAACTCCAAACTCTCAGAATTCAATATGAAAATCTAAGGATGAAAAATGAGGAGAGCATTGCCAATTTATTTTTACATCTAGATGATATTGTAAATTGTATGAGAAAATTGGGTGAAACCATAACTGACACTACTCTAGTTGAAAAAAATTTAAGATATCTAACTTCAAAATTTGAGTCAAAAGTGTCTGCTATTGAAGAGAAACAGGATCTTCAAAGTCTTACTATTTTCCAACTTCATGGGATTCTAACTGCATGTGAAATGATAAAAGGAGGATCTTCTGAAGCCAAAGAAGTCGTCTTTAGAGCCTCTACAAAAGGAAAAGAAGTACAAGAAACAGAAGGATCAGGGTATATTTCAGAAGAAGATGAGGTAAATTTTGTAAAGAAGCTCCAACTTGGCACTGGAAGGTTCAGAGGTAAGCTTCCTTTCAAATGTTTTACTTGTGGAAGAGTTGGTCATTATGCTACTAAGTGTCCTCATAAAGAAACACATGAAAAAGGAAAAGAAGTAGCAAGAAGAAATAAGAATCGATTTAGCACTAGAAAAAGTTATTATACTCATGAAGATAGTGATGGGTTATCAGATAGTGAGGAAGAATTTGATCAAGGTCTTAGACTTCTCATGGAATTTGAAAAAGAGTCTAGAGAAGAAAAGGATACTTTTATGGATGCTCTAGAAGACAATGATTTCTTGAAGAAATCAATCAACTCAAAATATTTTTGGAAGAAAACAAAATATCCATAGAAACTCTAAAAAATCAGCTTGAAGAAAAGGAGAAACACAATGAGAAATTAGAATGTGAAGTATTAAGTCTAAGAAAAGAAATTGAGAAGGTAAAGACCTTGAATCTTAGATTTTCTAAAGGATATGAAACCTTAGATGAAATTATCAAGGTACAACGCTCTCCTCTTATAAATACAGGTCTTGGATATGTCAGAGAATCTTCTCAGTCTTCAACACCAAACTATCTAAAAGCATCTACAGCCAGCCTACAACATTCTGCCACTCAGCAAGGAAATAAAGAAACTTTACAGGTAAAGCATGACCACCTCAATACAAAGAACACTAACAGGAATACCTTTCAGAGAAATACCAACCAATAGGTAAACACAAATAGATGGTTCAATGATCGTAGAAATTTCTTCTTCAATGGACAATGTTTCTCATGTCATAATTTTGGTCATAAAGCTTTTCAATGTGTTGCATACAAAACCATCATGACTAGAGAAGCAAGAAAGAAAAGAATTGATGCTGGAATAAAGAAGAATGCATATAACAACTTTTCTCCTCTTCAAAATGAAATTGAATGTGCTTATTGGAATAACTTTGGTCATGAAGAATATTAATGCAGGATCAAACTTCAGCCAAAAGAGCATATACCATCAACTTCCAAAGTATGGAGAAAGAAGGAATTACAGGTTGAGAACTGTGGCATAGCTTTATTTGCAGAAGGAGAAGAAAATCAATGGTACATTGATAGTGGATGCTCAAAACACATGACAGGTGAAAAAAATAAACTTCTTGCATACAATTCTCTAGAAAGAGAAAATAATGTTACTTTTGGAAATGATACTCCTGCTGTCATTAAGGGAAAAGGTTTTATTTTTCTAAAAGAAAAGGTGAAAGCTAACAATGTTATGTATGTGGATGGATTAAATCATAACCTGTTAAGTGTAAGTCAAATGTGCGATCAAGGAACTGAAGTTGTCTTTGGCTCAAAATAATGTGTGGTACGTGATCTGGATACAGGAAAAACAATCATTATAGGAAATAGAACACCAAGAAATTTGTATGTATTGAAAAGCTGTAAAGAACAATGCTACTTGGGTAAATCTTCAGAAAATTGGTTATGGCATAGAAGATTTGGGCATTTGAGCTTCTCTCAAATCAACAAATCTAGCAGACTCAAAGCTGTTCATGATCTTCCCAATATTACTTTGCCTGAAAGTACCATATGCAAATCTTGCCAATTCGGTAAGCAAACCAGAGTGCAATTTAATGCCAAAGAAGGATCAGCAAGTAAGCCTCTTAAACTCATTCATACTGATATATGTGGACCCATGAAAAAAAGGTCACCCCATGGAGAACAATACTCTATTATTTTTATTGATGATTTCTCTAGAATGTGTTGGATTGGGTTGCTAAAGCACAAAGATGAAGCATTCGAAAAATTTCAGATCTTCAAAGCATTGGTTGAAAATGAATTAGATCTAAAAATCAAGTGTCTTAGATCTGATCATGGAGGTGAATATATATCAGATGAATTCTTTGATTTTTGTGAACAACATGGCATAAAAAGACAGTTTTCTGTAGTTGGTACCCCACAACAAAATGGAGTAGCAGAAAGAATGAATAGAACATTTCAACAGATGGCTCGGGCTATGCTTGATGATTCAGGAACACCTGACACATTTTGGGGAGAAGCAGCACATACTGCGGTAAATATTCTTAACAAAGCACATGTTCGTGTAAACAGTGATAAAAATCCATATGAGCTCTGGTATGGTAATATTCCCATTGTAAAGCATTTTAAAGTTTTTGGAAGAAAATTTTTTATCAAGAACAATGATGAAAAGCTTGGCAAGTTTGAACCTAGAGCAGATGAAGGAATATTTCTTGGCTACTCTTCTAGAAGTAAAGCATATAAATGTTACAATAAAATACTTCAGAAGATTGTTGAATGCATTGACGTTGTAATTGATGAATCCCTCTCAGCTCCAAAAGGGGAAATTCAAAAAACAAATGAATATGATGATGATGTATATCTTCCTGCATCTAATAGAGATAATGTAGAAGGTGAACCAAATGAAGCAGCAGAAGAAGATCTATCTGAAAAGGCTCCATCCAGGTATGTTCAAAAGAATCATCCAGAATCTCAAATTTTGGGAGAAAAGGGATCAGGTGTCCAAACAAGAAGAAATCTTGTAGGGTCTACTAGCTATCTAGCATTTTTATCCACTGTTGAACCACAGAATGTCAATCAAGCTAGCAAAGATGAATGTTGGATTCAAGCCATGAATGAAGAACTTGATCAAATTGAAAAGAATCACACTTGGGAACTAGTTCCAAGACCTCATGACAAAAATGTTATTGGAACAAAATGGATATTCAAAAACAAGTTAAATGAAAATGGAGATGTTATTAGAAACAAGGCTAGACTTGTCTATAAAGGGTATGCTCAACAAGAAGGTATAGACTTTGAAGAAACTTTTGCTCCTGTAGCTAGACTTGAAGCCATCGGAATGTTTCTTTCTTTTTCAAGTTTTCAACAAATCAAAGTTATCAAATGGATGTTAAATCTGCTTTCCTCAATGGTGATCTAGAAGAAGAAGTTTATATAGAACAACCAGAAGGATTTATTTTGGGAAATGATGAAAAAATTGTTTGTAAACTTAAAAAGGCTTTATATGGTCTCAAACAAGCTCCAAGGGCATGGTATTATCGTCTTGACAAATATCTTCATCAACAAGGATTTTCAAAGGGTTCTGTTGATAGCAACTTATACACAAAAACTGAAAATGGTAAACTATTGATTGTGGTTGTATATGTTGATGATATCATTTTTGGAAGTAATGAAGAGTCCGTGAGTCAGAAATTTGCTTCTGTTATGCAACAAGAATTTGAAATTTCTTTACTTGAGGAACTAACATTTTTTCTTGGCTTACAAGTGCAACAAGCAACCGATAGCATATTTTTATCTCAAGCAAAATATCTCAAGCAAATTTTGAAGAAGTATGGGATGGAAGACTGCAAACCTGTAAGTACACCAATGATAACAGAAAGTAACCTCAATTCTCATGATGATTCTCCCGCAATGAATCAACCAGAATACATATCTATAATTGGAAGTCTACTTTATCTAACCAAGACAAGACCAGACATTATGCATGCAGTTTGGATTGTTGGATGATTCTGAGCTAATCCAAAAGAGTCTCACCTTCAGGCTGTCAAAAGAATATTCAAATATCTACAAGGAACTCAAGACTTTTGACTATGGTATCCAAAGAATGCTAATCTCACTCTTCATGCTTACACAGATGCAAATTGGGCTAGAAATGTTGATGATCAATAGAGCACTAGTGGTGGTGCATTCTATATGGGGCCCTGATTAGTATCTTGGTTCAGCAAGAAGCAAAGCTCTATTTCCTTATCTACAACAGAAGCAGAATATGTGGTTGCTGCATCATGTTGCACACAACTTCTTTGGATGATGCAGACCTTACAAGACATTCAAATCACATGTTCACCTCCCATATCTATTATGTGTGATAATAAAATTGCCATCAGTATCTCAAATAATCCTATTATGCATTCCAAGACCAAGCATATTCCTATCAAGTATCACTTCTTACGTGAACAAGTACTTGAACAAAAGGTGAAATTGGAGTATGTACCCTCCAAAGAACAAGTTGTTGATATATTTACTAAACCTCTTCCCAGGGAAACCTTCGAATATCTCAGACAAAAGCTGGGAATTGTCTTTGCCGCTCAGAAGATCAGATCTTCTTAAATTCAGAAGATTAAATTGGATACGCGGATTTCATAAAGGACAGTCGCGTATATACGCGATTTTATATACAGAAAGCCACGTATGGGTTTTTGCTGGCATAATTTTTTGGGTCAGCATTTTCAGAATGGTTGCAGTGATGTTGGGTATCTCTGGTGATGTTCCAGTTCTTATATTTCTATTTCATTCTCTAAATTTTTGAAGATGCCTTGATGATTTTCTGTTGAAAGTGTTTAGGATGCACAAGCTAAGGGGGAGCACTTGTCCTATGGGAAAGGATGCATTGTTGGCATTCTAAGTGTTCGTTGTGATCTGATCTCATGATTAAGATTCAATGGTATTAGTTATATATGTAATTTGATGAAAAGGTCATGTTGAAACCTATGATGTAAAATTTTTATATTCAGTCATGTAAGGACTTGGTCAAATTTGTAAACCCACTTGGTTGGGTAGTTGAGTCAAAATTTGTAAACCCACTTGGTTGGGTAATTCAGTCAAATATGTAATTCCACTTGGTTGGATCATTGATGTAAGTATGAGTCCTTGGTGATAGGAATGGTCATACTTGGTTGAGTTATAGATTCATGTACTTCATTGAAAAATCTGTCTAAAGTTTCAGCATGAACTCAGGGGGAGCATGGTAAATTTAATGTACTTCAAATCTACATAGCTCATTTTTCTACAAGGGAAGAGAAACCTTGTTTTGGTTTGATCCACCCTTTTCCCTTGATGTCAAAGGGGGAGAGTATCATGGTGTTTGAATAATGGTTATGATTAATGTATCTATCAGTTGTGGTGATCAAACACTATCATGGTTGCCATCAAGTCCAAAGGGGGAGATTGTTGACAATATGATGTAATGTGTTGTCCTTGATGGCAACCTACTTGATGCAACATACTTGATAAATTTTTCCTTGATGGAAACCTACTTGATGAATTTCCTATGATAATAAACCTATGTTTTAAAGATGTAAGAATGATGTATCTACAGATTAGTTCAGATGTGACAGAGAAAAGAATTCCAGTAAGTGCCAGAGAAATGATAAATATAATATGTCACAATGTATACGCTACTTTTGTGAAGGCAACCCGCATATGGATGCAATGTATATGCTACTTTTGTGAAGGCAACCTGCGTATACATTCAAGGTTAGAATATACGCAGTTTTTATGAAGAGAAGTTGTGTATACACACGGAAATGAACGCTCCAAGTCGCGTATGCCTTTTGCGCTCCAAAATTATAATACCAAGAGGCATTACCATGGTATTAGCCCACAATATTGAGCGTTGTATTGTCTATTTGATTCCGTCCAAGAATACCATCAGCAGTTGAGTGGTTTTGACTCATGGTATTGGTAAAAGCTAAATCTATATAAGGAGAAGAAGATCATAGTGCTAGGTGTGCATGTGTAAGGGTTGTTGATGAATAAATTTCTCTAAGGAATATCTGCATGGATGAACTCTGTTCTTAATTGATAGATCTGAATCTACGATGCACCCATGGATATAATGATGGTTCAAGATCTCTAGATTTGATGATGATGAATCTCTAGAATGATCTGTTGGAGGAATGATGAAGAACTGGCGCAAGTCTGCTGAAGAAAATGAATAAATCTGGGCAAGTTTTATAGATCTGGTCTGTTCTACAAAATTTATTTTTTACAGATCTATACGCTAGTTGGTTTCAAAAAAAGTGTGTATATACGCGGGTTCACTTCATGAAAAGTGTGTATGGAAGTTAGGGTTTTCTGAAGGATAAAATACACAGAAGTATACGTGAGTTTAGTTCATAAAATCCGCATATGCAATTCTGCAAAAGAAAAAGTTGAAGTAAAGATATAAGCTCTAAATACTGATTCACCCCCCCCCAAAGTATTTTTCCAACAGATGCAAGGTTATATCCTAAGGTTAGGAGTTTTCCAATCATATCCCATTTCAAATTTCATTACCAAGGGTGTAATTGGTTTGGCCTGGGAGTGCATATTTGTTTCAACTGTGATCATTTACAGATATGATCAATTGATACTCCGACAGACTTGGATTTTAGTGTATAACATTTCCTTTATGAAATTAACTATGGTATATTGCATAAAATGGTTTTATATTTAGGTTGGAATGATCATTATCACACGGTCAATTAAGTACAAATTCTAGTGTGTGTTTATTTGAGGCACACAAACCTTAACTTTAACCATATGAAATTGATCCAATTTGGCATATTCTTGCACAACGGAAATTTCTATGTGAAAATTTAATGTTAATTATGATTAAAAAAGTACTCTCCAAGTTGAATAATTCAATTTGGCCTTGAAATGAAGGTTGGGCATGCATTTTTGTGAAGCAAGTCAAAATTGCCTTGCTTCACTAAAATGCATGCCCAAACTTCATTTATTGTCCAATCTAATTGATTAAAATTGTAGATTTTTTATTTAATTATTTTACACACTTTTACATTGTTATATATTTACTTTGAGCTTAAATATTTATACTTCACATTTCATACAACATTCTAAGTTTTGCTTTGACTTGCCTTCCTTGAAGTTGTGTATAAGTGGGAAACATAGTTATGCACGATATTTGTCAGACATGATGCAAGGTTATATCTTAAGGTTAGGAATTGTCCAATCATGTCTCATTTCAAATTTCAATGCCAAGGGTGTAATTGGTTTGGCCTAGGAGTGCATATTTGTTCCGAATGTGATCATTTCCAGATATGATTAATTTTATTCCAATTGACTTGGCTTTCAGTGTATAACTTTTCTTTTATGAAAATGACTATGGTATGTTGCATAAAATGGTTTTATATTTATGTTGGAATGATCATTATCACACGGTCAATTAATTACAGGTCCTCATGTGCATTTATTTGAGGCACACAAACCTTGAATTTTACCCTATGAAATCAATCCAATTTGGCATATTATTGCACAACAGAAATTTCAATGTGAAAAAATAATGGTAATTATGAATAAAAAAGTACTCTCAAAGTTGAATCATCCAATTTGGCCTTGAAATGAAGTTTGGGAAGGCATTTTTGTGAAATAGGCCAAGGTTGTCTTACTTCACTAAAATGCACGCCCATACTTCATTTATTGGCCAATTTAATTGATTCAAATTGTATATTGTTTATTTTGACCCTTAGATAATTTTTCTTCAAATTTCATACATCAGTCCATGTTTTGCTTCAGCTTGCATTATGTGAAAGTTGTGCATAGGTTTTTCTTCATCTTGTTTTTGGGCAGAACAATTATCCTTTTAATTCAGAGCAATAGTTCCAACTCTTCACATTAATTGTCAATCCGGGTAGGTTTTTTTATTGCAAGGCTATTACGCAAAATATTTTTAGGGTAAAATGATGACTATTACTAATTAATTTGAAACTCAATCGTTGTAATCACACTCTCAGCAATTCAACTCTGGGTGTTACACTCGCAAACCTTGTTCACATTGTCAAGAGATAAACACAATGCAGAATAAAACCACTTTGTCACATTTCTACTCTTATTCGAAAAAGAGCAACACTTTTGGAAACCATTCTCTCAAAAAATGTTGAAACACACATTTAAATGAAATGAACGCACCATCAAACTGTAACGGGGATTAAATAATTGTAACACTAACAAATGGATCAGTCGACGACTTACACGATACAAAATTTAGGATTCTACAATCATTAAAACATCAACAAGAATAATAATAATAGTAACAACAATCACACATGAATTATAACTGAAAGGAAATAAATAAAACTGCTACAGTACCTTCCTAACCAGTGATCCCTGCTAAGGAGGGCACTTCCTTCCTGGCACAGGATGGTACACTACATAACACACAAGCTATTCAACAGAAATTTATGGCGTCATTCCATGAATTACTAACATTTATTAGAATTTTTGCATGTTTTACACCATTGGAATGACACCTTAACTATAACTTAATTGAAATTGTATTATGGTATATATGTGCACTTTGATATGATGTGATATGATTATAGTTATGTTTCATGTATTGTAATATTATAAATATAACAAAATTATTAAATATTGCATGAAACAAATAATAACTTTTCATTTTGAATGTTTTTTTTTGCAGAACCTGGGTCTTTTAGAAGATACAGTTGATCCTAAGATCAATCCAAATTATGATGGGTCTAGTTAATACATTCAAGAGAATGACGATGAGGTAAATGGATAGGACATCGAGGCAAATGACGACGATGTTGACAGTGATGTTGATGATGATGATGGGAAATCTGCTAGTAGTAGTCAGTGACATTTATCATATAGACTCCATCATGGATAATTGTTGATAAATATTTATGATGTCTTTTTCATGTTTATTATCCTACGTATTATTTTCACGTGCAGTACCATATTGATTTGTATCATTTGGACATGTATTATCTAGGCCCGCATTATGTGTAGTTGGTCATAGACTAGCAACATTGTTTATTAATATAAAAATACATGTTTTATATATATATATATATATGATTCCAGTGTTGTGATGTGGTTTGTTACAATAACAAACCTAGAAGATATTTTCTCTGGAAATCTCTATGATGTGAATTTGGGCTTGCATTATGTGTAGCTAGTCATGACCAACAATTTTGTTTATTAATAATATAGAAATATTGGTTATAGTTTTAAAAAAATGTTAGTTTGTATGGATGTCCATTTCCCTAAAAATTATTTATAAATAGTATGTTACAAAATATTTCAAATGCAATATGACTTACTCTATAATCATATAAGTTATTTAAGAGGTATGATATACTTAACTAATTTAATTGAAGTAAAAATATTAAATTAATAAAATAAATCTATAAAGGAAGCATAGTGAGTTGTTAAAATGTAAGCAGAATATGGCTCTAAAATGGAAGCAAAATTCGACATTAAATTTGAAGCCATAATTGGAGCTATTACTGGCTTTAAATAGGAAGACAAACTGGTTGCTTAAGAGGAAGAAAAATTGGAGGATAATTTAGAATCAAATACCAACAGCAAAAGGAAGCAAACCATGGACCTGAAAAAGAAGCAAACCTAGGCACTAAACTGGAAGCAAACCATGAGGCTAACAGGGAAGCAATTCTGGAAACAAAAAAGGAAGCAACAATGGAAGTCAAACTAGAAGCACACCAGAAGGAATCTTGGAAGTAAAACTTGGTGTTATCTAAGAATAAAATAAAGAAACAATTTAGGTAGAAAACCAAGAATTAATAACGGAATCAATATTAGAAGCCAAACTTAGTGTTGCCCAAGAAGCAAAAATAGAAGCAATTCAAGTAGCAAACAAAGAAGTAATTATGGAAGCAATATTGGAAGCCAATCTTGGCATTACCTGAGAAGCAAAAATAGAAGCAATTCAAGTAGCAAACAAAGAAGTAATAACAGAAGCAATATTAGAAGCCAAACTTGGTGTTCCCAAAGAAGCAAGCAAGGAAGCCATTTAGGTAGAAAACTAAGAAGCAATAATAAAAGAAATATTAAAAGAAACAAAAGACACTATAATGGAAGCCATATTAGAAGCTAAAGAAGATGTCATCATGGAAGAAAATCCAGATGCAAGAAGCGTCGCCATACTAGAAGAAAAACTGGGCATTAGTTAGGAATCCAAAAAAGAACTTATTTTCAATGCCATACCATAAGAAAAATAGGAAGCACAACTGGGAGCAAAATTGTAAGTACAAATGGATGAAACAATGGAAGCAATAATGGAATAAATTGTTTATGGCGCTATTCTCGATGTTATTCCAGGCGCTATTCCTAGCGCAATTTGATATGCCCATGTGAAGATGCCATTTTTCATCGAATTTTGTGATGTCGCTTGAATCCAATTCGTGTGCTCAGCAACACTCTATTCCAACGTTATTTCTAGTGCCAATGGCATGTTTTATTGTAGTGATAGGGACTTCTTATACTGCTTGAATTGAATGATAAAATTATCATTTGGAAAATATATAGTGGTTTTTTCCCTCTCTAAGAACCCCTTTGATGCATTTGTACTTTCCTTATTGAATATTTATCAAGAATTTTTTATGCACATGATGTAAGAGTACTTTCTACAAACAAAGGATGGTCATAGATTTGTAATTAGGTCTAGACCTATCTCCCTTCGAACCCTTTTATCCCAAAATTATTCTAACCCATTTATTTACCTCAAGGAAAACATATTAGCACCTTAGGCTTCTAACTCTACCCCTAGACTGAAATCCCCATTGAGATTATCCTCTTTGAGTGAGAAGAATCTAAAGGATAAATCTAAGATAGAGTTAAGGCTTAAATTTATTTCCCTAAATTAGGGGAAAGGGACCCCTCCCCTTAAATTGGTACCCCAGGCCTTTCAAAACCATTAGATCTCTTTCTGATCTTCATGGGAATTTCTACTAGAGAAGGTTAGAAAAATTATTCCCCAATTACATATTTACATTGAATTCTACTAAAACAATTCCAAAATTGGGATTTTAAAACTTACCAAGGTTACAATTTTCATAAACTTCCTATGATTGAATATATTCCTTCAAGTGAAAGGGTTCTTCCATAGTAGACTAAGAATCCTTGATTAAGATATCCACTAAAAAAATTTCCATTTTTCAATAAGTTTCCTAGAGACTCAAAAATATTCTCAAACTCATTACTTTCATCAATAGGAATAGGGATATGTTTCTCATTTTGGAAAAATATTCCCTCTCACTTTAGCTAACTCTTTATGACATCCTTATAATCCATCAAATAAAACATTTTTTTACTCCAAATCTCTTCCCAGAACTAATGAATACAATCTCATTTTTGTGTACATGCACTTAATAAACAAGCACATCTAAAATAGATCTCATTATAATACAAAACTTGAGAATGAACCATGTTCCACACCATTATATCCATACTATGTGGGAAGGTAACACTTAAGTGAATCTCCACTAAGACACTAGCCACCATCAAATAGAGACCATATTTAAAGGCTAAGTCAATGTGTATGATTTTCTCCAAATAGTTACTAATTTCCCTCTAAGATTTTCCAAAGGAAATCTAGGGGGTTTTAACCATATTGAAATACCTTATTTAACTTTTATGCATGGATAAAAACAAATATAATGGGCCTTCAACACTATATAAGCCAAACCTCGATAGCATCTAACCTCCAAAATTTTATATGCACCCTTCTATAATCTAAATGAATTTTCAATCTACCCTCTAGAAAGCAATTGGAAAACTATATCATCAAAGGATTGGGACCTAAATCATTTGGATCCTGTTATCACTCTAATAATTCTCAAAGTTGTGAGATTTTGATTTATAGTTTAAATAATATCAGAGGTAACCACAAACCTACTTTTAAGTTTTATGATCTAGCCTTCCTAAAGCTCAGAGAGGGCTCTCTCTATAAGTTTTAACTTTTTTTTATATATCTGATTTTAGGCTAGTTATATAGGGAAAATTGGTTTTGGGGTTTTGATTTGTTTTGGTGGGAAAATCAATTAATGAGATGGATAGCTTTGGATCTATAATCCATTGGCATATGGAGTCAATGTGTCAAGCAGATAGATCAGGATCAAGGTCTAAAGTCAAATTTTCACTGGAAAGATAGTAGAGTCACTTCAAATCTTCAAAGGTTGATGGTAAAATGGTTTTAATAGGGATAAAGAGAAATTGAGAATTATTTGATCCGGATAAGGAATGAAAAAGGGAGAGGTCAATCGAAATTAGGGAGAATTAAGGGTTCCCTATTCTGGATATCAGCAGAAAACATTTAAATGAAAACTAGTCAATAACAGAGTGCTTTTAACAAATTTTGATATAACAATTCCTGATTTCACATTAAAATTTAGAACACATTCATGAATGGATGAAAAACATAAGAAAATATATAAATAACATTTAGAAAATACTTCACTTCAATGGCCCAACACATGAATCCAGTAATATGATTCTTTATAGCTTGAGATCCAGTATTTTGACTTGAACTTGATTACAAAAACCCTTAGGTTCAGAATATAACAGCTATAGAAATCTTCAACAATTAATCCACACTAATACTTCAAATGATGAAGTATTTATACAAAAAATAGTACAAAATATCCTAGAACAGCCTTAGGAATGTTTCTTGGATAATTAAAATATCTTTTACAAGAAGTTAGTGACAGTTGCCTAACAAATTGCTAGATGTCTTATTTATTGAAATTAAATAGCATGTTGCTTGGATTGGTGTTGCAGCTGGACAGTTGAGGTGTCCCTCATGCTGGAAATCTAATCTTTAATCTATTTTAGTCTTCCTCTTTCATCTGATACTCTTTTTCAACTGATACTCTTTAACTGTTGATACGTTTTAACCTCTGAAAACTGACTTCTTTACTGTGTAGAAACAGAAACTCTGTTTTTATCCTTTCTCACTGCAAACTGATTTTTACAACAAATATATAAGCTTCTCCAAGAATTCTGCCTCTGGTAATTTGATCTTCATGAGTTTCCTGGAGTTTTCATCTGCTTCTATATATCTTACAAAAGTTGGTTTGACCACACAAAGGTGTTTTATCTCATGTTGTAAATAAAACATATTTTCAATGCTTTTGTGCAAAACTTTACCTGTTGGAATCCCTTGCCAATCTAATTTGTTCACCTATTCTTTAGCAAATTCCCTTATATTTTTATCATAATCTTCTTGTTTCATCAATTTATCATTGATTACTAGAAGATTAGGAAGTCCTTTTTGCCTTAAAATGTCAAATTTCACCATGAATCTTGTGATGGCTACATCCATATTTTGGCACTTTTATTCCAACTGTTTCATCAGGTTCTTCTTGGAAATTACTTTTCTTACCTCCAGTATGGTTTATGTCTTGTCTGTTATTCCTATTTCATCCAATTCCTACTTATTTTTAGTATTGAGGAACTTAATAATTTCCAATGCTTCTTCAGGCTTGGCACCTAGTTCTTCTTTGGTCTTCAGTATTTCTTCTTTAGCTACTTTTAGCAAGTCCTTTTGTTCATAGATCACTTGTATTGATGGCCAAGTATCATTGACTGATTCAATGATTTTGGACCATAATTGATTTTTGATATATGCCATGGGCTCTTTCAAGGTCAACTCTGTTTCTATATTTTTGAGGTGTTCACTTAACCTTTTATTCTTTTGTTCTTCTGTTTTAACATTTATCTGTGTAAACTTCTTGGCATCTTCAAGATTCTTGATTTTCTCCTTTAATCTATTGATTTCATTAGTTTGTATGGACATTTCTTCTATTTCCTTTATCAATTTGTTGGCCTCATCTGACTGCTGAACTACTGAAGTAGAAGACTCAGTGGTAGAAGTGGTAGATGAAGTGATTGGCACTGTTGTGGCCAATGGAACCTTTGGAGCCAATTCTTCTACTAAAGTGGATGGGACTACTATGGTCACCATAGGAATTACAGCTGCAGGAATTTATTTTACTTTAGTAGCTTATTTTTTTTGGAATAGCTTGTCCATCTCAATTTCCATTTCCTTGATTTGTTTTTTCATCTGTAATATGAGATTCATCATCCCATCTTTCTAGTTTGCTTCCTGTACAATTTCTTTGGCTTGTGGATGCTCTGTAGGGGGTAATTTCAATTATTTTATGAGTGCTGCAATATCATCATTTTTCTTCTTTACTAGTTCTTCTACAGCTTTCACATTAGAAGGGTCATAACTCACTTCAATCACTAACTACTCTAAAGATTTGATTTAGGTGTCTTTAGCATATGAGGAAGCTCTTACAACCTTAAGTTGATCTTTCATATTTGTCAAAGCATTCTGGAGCTTTTGAACACTCATTTTTCTTTTGTGGTCATTGTAGAATATAGCATTTCTGAGCTTTTCTTGTGGAATTCAATCTGGTCCAAGGATGAATGTCTTGGATTGATACTTTAAAATCAACCTTTTTATAGTCAGCTATTGTTTTAGGTGTTTGCATTGTAGGTTGAAGTACTGACATCAACAATTTCTTATTTGTATAATCAAAGGTTGAAAGCAGCCTATTTTAAATCCCTGGAGTCTACTTCAAGTATCGAGAATAGATTTCATTCTTGATTTCCTCATTTTTGGCTTTAATCTCTTTATACTTTTCTTTGTTATCCATATCTTTATCCTATGCCTGTTTTGATGAAGATACGTCCACACTTTGTTGTTTCTTAATCATTTGTGTGTTCGAAGTAGCAGGTTGTTGCTCATTTTCTATCTCTATGGGAAGCACAATGTTTTTATCTGGAACCTCTGTATCTATAACCTCAATTGTTTCATTTTCTTTATCTGTTGGATTTTTCTTTGTTTCCTTGGTGTACCTGAATTTAAATTTAGTTTCTGTGGTAGTTTCTGCAATATATGAGCCTTCTTCCCTTTTTATTTTTGTACCTATGTCTTCCTGAGCTGATGTTTTCAGAATGTGACTAGTATCACTCTGTTGAATAGCTTCTACCAATGTATTTTCTAACCATTCAAATTGGTTAGAAAATTTCTCAATGTTAGGCTTCTTGTCATGAACATATGGGGTTAATTTACATTTTACCTTCATCTTGCTAATTATACCATATGGATCATAGTACCAAAGGAAACTTTCACTGAACTTATACTCTAACAATTTCTTTGTTGCCTCTGCACTTGCTTCTCTACTATTGCATATGAAGGGGCCCACTTGGTTTTTCAATTTAAACTGGGTTTTCTTTATAGCAGCCAAAAAATTTACAGAATCTGAGTTCAGAATCTGTCTAATATATTCTAAGGCAAACAATCTCATTGGTAAATACTTTGGCAACTTATAGGGAATGATATTTGACCCATAAACTCTAAATTCAGTGTGATTTTGGTATAAATACCAATCACTTGTCCTGCTCTGTTCTGATAACTGTAAAAACCTTCTTAATTTCATCACTGATTCTAGGTTGCACACTATTTTTAAGAAGATTTACCAATGGATGGATAAAATAGTCTATGAAGTCTGCATATGTGAACTCAGTTAACTCCTTTCTGATTAAGGAAGTCCATAAAATGATAGACTGTTCATTTCCATCTACATCCATCTTTTGAAGAGCTATTAGAAACTTATCTGGCTGAAAGTAGAGGAACATATGAAAGATAAATTAGGTGTACCTAAAAACACCTTCAATAGGAAGTTTAACAAGTTGTTCATGAATGTTATCAGCAATATACTCATCAAAATTATAGATGACTGCAGGGGGCTGACCAGGCACAAATATGGGCAGAAAACCAAGTATAGATGCATCTATATGTTCATCAGTAAAGTAACCAAGGATAAAAGACAGCATTGAGATAATGTGTCTTGTTCCTTCTGGGAACTTTGAAGAGGAATAGGGAGGATTTAGCTTTGGAATTTCTACATAGGAAGGCATAAATGTTTGGAAAAATTGGAATATTTTAGGAAATTATAATTCCAAATAGGACTTTGTCAGAACTTCAATAGACAAAGGGACTGCATTAGGTTATGGTTGCAACTGAAGCATTTTGTTTATGGATTCAACAGTGATAGTAAATAATGCTTCTTTCTCAGCATTGACAATTGCTCTGTGATCTAGGGAATAATGAGTTTGACACAATATGATGACCTCAGGGCATTGATGGGTGTGGGGAACAAAATACTTCGACAAATTAGATTCCCAAATAAGCACATCATCTACTTGGTCCAAAGATTTATCTTGGCTCCAGCAGTGGAGCTCAAGAAGGTTATATTCAGTTACTGGATCAGTGATTTTATAGTCTCCATCAACCAATGGGGTATGTTCAACATCTACAACAGGAGGTTGTAGTGGATTGATGACAATTGTTCTTTTAGAGGCCATTGGTAAGTTTGTTTTTAATAATTTAACCTTTCTTGATCTTTAAAACTCTGTTTTTAGGTTTTTAACACACTTCTGTAAGATTAAACTGTTTACAGAAGGTCTTTTTAGTATAATAGAGGTTTCTCTTGGACTGCAATAGGTAAAATTTAGGTTTCTCTTACTCAAATTGTAAATTCTTTGCTTTAAAATCAATTTCTTAACCTTTACAGACTCAGGAAAAGCTAACAAGGGTTTATTGTAGATTTCTTTGATTTAAGCAGTCCTAAAACATCCAAATTTATGCACAAAGGGCTTCTGAGCACTGAAATGGCCTTTGAATCATTCAAAGGGCTTCTAAAGGTCTGCAGATGGCTAAATCAATCAGATTTTGCTTAAAAAAACAACTTACAGCTTTCAGAAACTGTGAAATTCTCAGAGTTTGCAGCAGAGATGATTTTATAAGGTAATATGGGTGTTTTTGAGGCAAACAAGTATTAAAAGGTTCGAATTCAAGAGTATATTTCTTTTCGAATGGACGGATAGGTATTTTTCTTGAGAAATACTTGTGAATTTAGGAATTTGGACGTAGAAAAAGGGTTTGCTGGGAGTTGGAAGCTTTCAAAAGCTTGTTCAGGTCTTTAAATGCAGTCTAGAGGTTTTGAGCAGTCGCAACACTGAATTTGGTCGAATTATGTTGTTTATTGCATTCAAACAGGGGCGGAAACGTCTTTTTCTCAGTTGGCAATGGTTTAATGAGTAAAAAGAGAAACAGAAAGGTTGAAACGCATACAATATGGTGTTTTTATAAATAATTTGAATTGTACAGTGTTTACATTTAATAACAGTCATTTCAAATCAGAGTGGTTTAGGTGCGGGGGGGAGATTTACCGCTAAGCAATTATCGCACTGATAAAAGGTTGTATATGGTATTTATCAAAAGGATGTGATCCAATACTTTTACAATGCATGGAGGAGTGAGAGTGGGACAAAACATCTTATATCGCAAATCTTAATTTATTTAATGACCATGCTATTAAATTTACGATGTGGATTCTGGGTCACTGGATCAAGCAGGTAGATGCAAACGGTCAATATTAAGCGGCTTAGTTGCTAGGTATTAGGCGTGGGGCCTGGGAATTCTTTTATGCAGCGGATTTAACTTTATACATTAAAACAAAGCTTTTAACATAAAGTTTTAATGTTAACAAGGATAGGAAGGTAAGCGGGTTTTAAATTTTTGCATAGCAAATGGGATATATGTAGGTGTGAAGTAAACCGTAGGTGGATTATATAAAACGGGGATAGTTTAAACCTATGGGGAGCGGGGAAATTATCACGTGGCGTAAATATACCATAGGATAAACATAAAATATGGGTTGGGATATGTAAATAAAAATGAATTAATATATTACGGGGTGGAAGGTTTATAGGGAGTTAATATATAAATTAAATGTTAATGAAGAAGTGTATGGGCGGGAATACACAAATACACTAAGTAAAGTGTAACTTATGTCTTTGGGCGGGATTTTCATAGTGGTGGCCCCATATTTAACATTTCACGCTTATACTTAGGATAATAGTTTTTTTTTAATGAAATGATAATTAATTAAAGGGGTTTTTTACTTTTCCTAAGTAAAAATGTGTTTTAACTTAGGAAAAGGGGTTTGAGTAGGGAAAATTGAGTGATGTTGAGGGAAAAGGGTTTTTTATGAAGGGGGAGGGTTTTAATGAGGTGGGATCCAATACCTTGATGCCAATCAGTCATTAAGACATGGGTCCGGTCCCACCAGAAGTCAAAGAAATGCTCCGAGTCTTTATAACTAAGGATTTAGTACTAGAATACATTGTGGGGAGGGAAATTAGTAATGTGCCAGATGATGCTTGCCCATGTCTTGTAAAACTATTTGTACCTACCCATCATTTATTTTACCATTTTTTATTTTATTTGCATGGGTGCATTTGAGCTTGCAAACCCTTATCCATTTTTATTTTAAAACAGGAAACTATCTAATTCTAACCTTATTTCATCCAAGGGCTCAGATTAAACTATTGAGCTCCTCATTTATTCTCTAACTATCTATTGATTTGCCAAGATTATACTGTTTGGCAAGATATTTATTCTCTATCTATAAACATGAAATTTAAAGCATGAAAAAGTCAAGATTAAGCTATTTAACTCATCGTGGATTATGGCATTTTGAACAAGCTGCACATAATCATTATTTGCAGTAAAAAGTAACTTGTAGTAGTATTTTGACTTGCCTCACTTTCATGTTTTATTCTTATCTCTTTTTTTTGTGTTTGGGGTCCATTTTTTCTATTCTTTTTGATATTTTTCTTTTCAAGTCCTTTGATTTTTCTTTTAGGACTTTTACCCTCTTTTCATTTTTTATTTTCTAATATGGGAAAACAACTTGCAGAAAGCAATGTATATACATATTACAAGATTAATCAAATTCAATCCAAAAATTATGAATCCTATTATTATAGGACCCTAACAGATCCAATCATAGGGTCTCCTCAATGATAAAATGACTAAAACATTTCCCAAAAATATCCATACCATAGTTTGTTCCACTTGCAAATACCTGAGAATCATTCTCGCCCTTGTCTTTATTTATTTGACAACCTCCTTAGTTCTCTTTTCTATTTAATGCTTAGCTGGCACCTAATCCTTTTATTCCAACTTCAAAACCTTGGTGAATGATTGTATATCTAGTCCCTAACCTATGAAAATAGAGCCAAATGTTTATCCATCACTATATAATGGAAGAATAGGGTTTATGAAAGTATACAACTCAACATTATCACTACCTTGAAGATAGATATCATGACCATTCAAGCTAGAACGTGTGAACTAATCATCTCCTCCTGGCATATTAACCTTGAATTTTAAGACTTTCTTATTTAGCCACAATCCATTAGATCCACCTATCAATCCCTTTCGTAGTAGATAGTGAGAGGTAACTACACTTTTACTAGAATTTTCAAATCTTACACAAAAAAACACCACCTCTTTTCAACCCACTTTGTTAATATTTTATACTCTTCAATTTCAGTCTTTTATAAGCCCAATGGACACAAATCTTGTCCCCTATATAAAAAACTAGTTTATTAGCACCTAAATGACCAAAAATCCATTACTCCTCAGATAGATCCCTGAAATATTCTGCCCTTTCCTCAAACTCCTTCTTCTTCTCACCCTTGTGTTGTTGTTAGTTTCTTATTTTAGATATTTATTTGGTATTTACATAAGACTCAATAATTTCTTCATAAGATATGCCACCTTTTTCAACAAAACAAACACATATGGAAATGCTTGTATATATTTCTTTATAAGTTCTTGTAGACATAATAACTAATATTTGCATAGATGGTTTGAAAGATGTTTTTACAAACCTATAAAGTCCAACATTGAGACCATTGGTTGCATAAACAACCATTTTGATGATTGTTGGGCTAGAGATAGGTCGTGGATGTTTTTTGGGTTGTAAAGCATTGATAATCTTATAGTGCAAGTATGTTCTGTGTATATGAGAGAAGAGTGCATGAGAATATCATGATAGTGAGAACATTTGAAGATGATAATAATGTTGAAAAGGTGTGATAGAGGAATACTTTTAGAGGTGTTGAAAGGCCATTATGAAAGGCAAAGAAACAAAATTGAATTTGAAGAGCTCCAAAGAAAGTGGAAGATACAAATGGACATGTAAAGATGCAAGAGGAATATGAAGGCTCAAAATAATCTATATAATCAATGAAGGAAGTAAATAAATAAAATTGTTGTCCAAAAAAATGACTTAGCAACAACAAGCAATAATTCCATATATAGTGCTAAGAAATAATCAATTAGTGAATTAGTGTAGAATTGAAAATATCCAAAGTAGGTCAAGAAGACACTTTTTACAAATATGTACATATAATAATAAAACAATAATACATTTTTCAAAACAATGAATTGGGTTTGAATGTTTTTTAATAATTTGTATAAACATTTTTTTTAATTATGCATATTTATTTTAAATTGTGTATTTCAAATCATTATATTAAATATTTAGAATTTGTTTTTAAATTGTATATTTCAAATCATTACCATTTTGATGATTGTTGGGCTAGAGATATGTCGTGGATGTTTTTTGGGTTGTAAAGCATCGATAATCTTATAGTGCAAGTATGTTCTGTGTATATGAGACAAGAGTGCATGACAATATCATGATAGTGAGAACATTTGAAGATGATAATAATGTTGAAAAGGTGTGATAAAGGAATAATTTTAGAGGTGTTGAAAGGCCATTATGAAAGGCAAAGAAACAAAATTGAATTTGAAGAGCTCCAAAGAAAGTGGAAGATACAAATGGACATGTAAAGATGCAAGAGGAATATGAAGGATCAAAATAATCTATACAATCAATGAAGGAAGTAAATAAAAAAAATTGTTGTCCAAAAAAATGACTTACCAACAAGAAGCAATAATTCCATATATAGTGTTAAGAAATAATCAATTAGTGAATTAGTGTAGAGTTGAAAATATCCAAAGTAGATCAAGAAAACACTTTTTACAAATATGTACATATAATAATAAAACAATAATACATTTTTCAAAACAATAAATTGGGTTTGAATGTTTTTTAATAATTTGTATAAACATTTTTTTTTAATTATGCATGTTTATTTTAAATTGTGTATTTCAAATCATTATATTAAATATTTTGAATTTGAAAAACAAAATTAAGTGAAAACAAAACAACTATAAAATTATAAATCATTAATCCCACCACTAAGCATTCATCATTCCAACAAAAAGGCCCATATATAATTTCCATAACATGATTAATTAAGAGTAATATGAAGTAGGAATCCTACCCATTTTACAATGAAGTAGTTGTCCAAAAACGGTCAGATGTGTTCTATGTATGGCATTTTGACCTTAATAGCATATCACCCTTAAACAACAAAGCTCGTTTGCAGCCTAGGTTTTATGATGCACACTTCATAAAATTCAAGATGATAAGTGATGTACCTTACACGTTGGATATGGAAAAAAGGTTTACGTTATTTCATGATGTTTTTCCAATTTCCCATTTGAAAAATACAAAGATACATTTAAATTGATCCTAAATTTATCTCGTGCAAACAAGTGAATCCAAACAGATCTCTGATACAAGTTCAAATGGAACTAGATGTTAGTAGGATCATATAACACCATTCAAATCTTTTGAAATCTTTTATAGAAAGCACTGGAAAGGAAGATGGTTTGGTGTGCTTTTAATTTAAAATTGAATGAAATTGATTATCTATTAATTTGCTATTTTGTAAGAATTAAATGAGAATTAATAATATTTGTAATTTTAGGTTTTAAAAAAAAAAAAAAAAAGAGGAGGAAGAAGAGTAAATACTTTGTAATTTTTTCAAAATAGGTTATTTAATTTTTAAAATGTAAATATTAAAATTACTTTTTTTCAGTAATTAATAGAATTGGTAATTGGCTCTGTTTCATGTTTATGGTGTGCAAAGTTGATTATGGCCATTACCATTATGGCCTCTAAATGCCTGTGTATATCTATTTTGTAGACACCGATTAATTTAGGGGATTTGAATCTTGGATCTCATAGTTTATCTAGCTGAGACTTAATATTTAAAAATCTATCAAAATTAATTAAATATTATTTATGAGTTTTTTTTTTTATTAGTTAATATTATTTGTAATATTTAAAACATATATAGATTAAAAAAAGAAAAAAAAAATTATCGCTTAGCTATCTATATTTTTAAGTTTAGGTTTTATTGAGCTATTATTTAGGAATAACTAAGCTATCTATATTTTTAAGTTTAGGTTTTATTGAGCTATTATTTAGGAATAATTGTAAATTAATTTTTCATTATGTTTTCTAGTGAACATTTTTTTCTTGTCTATGGGGTCTTGGATAGATGGTGATCGGGTGCGATGTGAATGGGGTGATATATTGGACATGATGAAAATGTAGTCCTTCCAGGCTTACAAAACAAAATTAAACATTTTTTTTTCTTAAATTAAGAGGTTTTTTTAGGTATTTACTATGTTATTTATGAGATGCCCTCTTTGTATTTTGTGTCCATATTATTCTCTATAAAATATTAACTTGGCTTGAAACAACACACTGGAAGTATTACTTCTATTACAAGTTGTCAAAGCAACACCATTGGCAATCAAATTTAAGATCTAGGGGCTAAAATGTTCTCACATGTAAAAGTTTTTCAATTAAGCCAGTCATTAAATTGTTAGTTGTGGATTTCTCATTTTATTACACACATTCATATGGAAGTGGTAAATAGCATGTCCTTTCTCTTTCTTCCTTTCTCTTTCTTCCAAGTCCTTCAACTTCACTTTAAAGTTATATTTGTACATTCATCTTAGATGAGAAATCAATAATAATTCAAGATGCAATAGTTAGAATTATTCTAAATATTTTTGCAAATAAAAATCCATACCAACACTATGTATAAGCCTTACATTTATTGGGCATAAAATTTTCATGTAGTTATAACTCCCTTTTGCAACCTTGTTTAACTTTATAAACGCCAGTTACAATTGACCATTATCATGCCTTGGATCTCATATGTCCTTTATATACTCTAAACTCTCTACAAATGAACTATAAATGCTAGCTCTCATGAATTTACAAACAACAAAATGGATTAATACTGCATTAGCTTGTAAGCTTGTACATTTGTAATGACAACTTGTACATAGAGACAGAGATGATAAGGAATGAAGAACACATGATGTTGATGTTAGATGTCATCAATTTTAATTTCCAAATTTTGTAATTAAATTTGTAAGCAATAATCAAATATTTTCATGTAATTGTAACTATATTATATGGAGTTATGAGCTTAGTACAGTGGAAATTAAATAGTTTAAAATGCTTAAGAGGCTCTACGTTTTCATTCTTTCTTAAGTGTTTGGCACACAATTTTTCGACTATGCAATGATGTTATATATTGATTTATATTTTAATATATTGATGGCAATGCAACTAAACAATTTAAAGAAGAAAAAATTTTGCATGTCATTGTTTTAATTGTTCGATTTTGTTTTCTATTATTTATATCATAATATTGATTTATGCATTTCTTCCCCCTTATATGGTTCTACCCTAACCTTATACCTCCTCAAATTTATGGTTGTACATCCCAATCCCTTAGGAATCAACAAAGTAGTGGTATCTCCAAAAACTTATACTCTTTTTAAGAGTCATTGGTTTCAAAATAGAAGAAGATACGGATTAATAGAAATGAGAACAAAGAAAAAATTAATGATACAAAGCAATGTCTTGATATTACACATGTTGAATTTCTTCGGGATTAATATCTCAATACATAAAGAGTAAATTTTATCTTATAACTGCACTATTCAAACCTTCTTGACCATAAACATAATCTCAAATATCATTAAAACTAACATAGTTCCCACTCCTAGTGATCATGTCCATTATATTGTCAAATGTAGAAAATACACAGATTCAATTGATCTTGTAATATGTTAAAACAAAATACTTGAATCTATTCTACAAATTGCAGAAAACCAATTGCGATCGCACAATAACATGAACAAGAAAGAGAAAGAATTTCAACCGCACAACACAAAGATGTATATGGGGAAAGCCTCAGCTAAAAATCATGTTATTTTTATATTGCATTAAGTCAATAATATGAAACAATATAATGCTTCTCTTAGGCTTGAGAACTCTCTGCACTATCTTTAATTGTCTCACTCTGATCCTAGGCTGACTCTAGCCAATACTTAGCCAAATTCTTATCCTTCCAAGCTCATGCTTCCTTGCGCAATTCAATGAGGAATGATGCCCCTATTTAATGAGGAAATTCCCTAATAATAGTTATGCATTACATCAAGGGTCTTCCTCTAACTCCATGCACCATCTGTACAATTGGATGATTATACAATTGATAGTACACTTCCCTTTGACTCCAATCTCAATTGGGCCTTCCTTAGAACTGACATGCAACAGCTATTTAGAATGAATTATCAATTATTTGATTGATCACTACATGTGAATAAAATCATATTTAATTCACTAGACCTCTCACTAGCTCATTTATCAGTTAGAACTAGTTAAATTGATTTTGACTCAAATAATTAAGTTAAACAATTACAACTCAAAATAAAGTGCAATTGGACCCCCTTTAGAAAATTAATCAACCCATAAAACACTAATAAAAATACCAGAGACATAGAACTGGCATAAAATTTTGTCCTTGCATATTCTTTTTTTATTAAAATAATGTTATAATACAAATAAATAGATGAGGAATTTGTCTCAAGATAATGCGTCTATATTGGACAACTTTGTTGAGAAAATATCTCAACCATACTAATCTAAGCGACCCAATTCATTATTTCCTAATTTATCTAATTAAGAGGAACCAACTTAATTTAGAAAATTAGGCATAAATTCCTAATTTTCAATATTAATTAATTTAATTATATTTTTGGATTTATAATTATTTTTTAGAGTGAGGCTAACATTCCCCCCCCCCCCCTCAATAATAAATCCAAAATAAGAACGAGGAACCATCTTCCAAGTTCTCATGTTGATCCTCAAAAACATTTCCTGAAAAACCACCAAAGTTGGATGCCGAAAAAACCACAATCTGAAGAGACCATGAGTCTGTTACATGTCTGATTCATCTTTGAATTTCGCTTAACAATTTCATCATGTGCCAAGCTGCAAAAGGATTCATATTTCCTTTGCTTGAAATTAGCATCCTTTGTCCACTGAAAAAAAAATTGAAAACTCCCACTGGCGAATCTGCTGATGATGATCACCCACTGGCTGATGATGTCGATAATGTTAAAAACAACACATTGTTGCTTTTTTTGATGCTGTTGAAAATTGCTCACTACAGTTATCAAAAACTACTCACTGTTGCTTTTGCTGTCGACCGCCCACTGGCGAATTTGTTGATGCCCTCTAGCTGATGAAGATTCCCACTAGCTACTTTGTTGATGTTGTTGAAACTTTCAGTCTGATAACCACCATCAATTTCATTAACGTTTTCCCCCTTTTGTCAGTTGAAATGAGAGACAATCATCTAGAAATTATTTCTGAACTCCCCTCCTTCACTTGTAGGAGAGTTTCACTGGTGTACTCCTCCATTCATCTGCACGAGAGTACCATCTTCATTTGATTGTCGGCTGCAATAGGTGTGATTGAATTCGGTTGTAAAACTTAGACAATCTTTTGATTATTGACGACCATTCCCAAGGATCAATCCAGGCGTAATTGATCTTCAATCTTGCTGGTTGGTTTTGGTTGCATCATTTCTCTAATGAATGATTATGCTCGCCACAATGGAGACAAGGATGGAAATCATAAAAATGATCTTCCATGTGACATGTTCTTTGACAATGTGAGAATTTTGGTTTGACTGCAACTTCAATTTGTGTGCATGTCAGTTTGTCTACAAATTTTGTGGAATTCGTTGATGTGATTTGTTCAAGAAAGCCTGCATTGACGAACTGGATGGGCATTAAATAATCTGGGATATGTAAGTTGTCATCATCTTTGACATATCCTAATCCTCGTCAATTTCTGTTACTTTAGATTTCTTCCCATGGCTTGATGATTGGTTTGGAAGAAAGTTGAACTTGGACAACTTCGACACTTGAAGTTGTTTGGATGAGAGACTTGGAATCATCATTTTTATCTGTATGGGTGAATGGCTTGGAAGCATCACTTTTCTGTTGCAACTCATTTCTTTGTAGTTGCGACTCCAATTGAAGGAACTCAATTGTTTCATTTATCTGTTGTAGATGCCTTGAAATATCAGAAAGAGTTTCTTTTTTTATTTACACCATGTCTTCAACACCTGATAGGAGAAAATTGTGAAGAACTTGTAACAGATGGATTTGTTTCGCCATGTGAACTCACTCGCTTAAATTCAGGCTCGCTTGTCTTGAACTTTCTCACTTGATTTGAACTTGTTGGATTGAATTCGCTCGCATGATTTGAATGACACACTCACTTTCTTTGTTTCTTGAATGGCACGCTTTCTTGTATTGGCTCTCTTGCGCTTGCTTTCAACACTTGTTTGAGTTTTATAACTTGCTTGCTTGAACTCTTGAACTCATGCTTGCTTGATTTCGATTGCTTGTTTGAACTTGCTTGATTGCTTCACTAGAACTTTGTACTTCCTTGATTGTACTTCACTTTATTGTTTGAAAACGAAGGGTGTCGAACACTGTTAAAAATGCACCTAAAAGACAGATGACAAGTTTAAATAATATGACTTAGTTGAAGACTTACTTGACTTAATTGTCTTAGTTTGATCACCTTACCAATTCAAACTAGGGTGTCGGTTTCAACCGAGAATGCACCCTGATTATTCAACTCAGTTACAAAAATGTTTATCTGCAATTTATAAAATTTTGTGTTGATGTCGATGTAGACTTGCCTTGGAGTGCTTGATTTTGTAGCTTCTTTGAATTCTTTGATTGAATAATGTGGAATGTGGTTGTAGAAGACCTCTTTATCAACTTGATGATGTGTTGCATAAATGCATGTGGTTGTTTGTGATTTTGTACTTAAGCTTGATTACATGAGCTTGATTACTTGTGTACTTAAGCTTTCTTATGTGCATGCAGTTGTTTAATTTGTTGTGTACAATATTACAAAGAAAGTGTAAAAAACTGGACAAAAGTCATGCACACGCATTCACTACACACGGTGTACCTAAGATCCCCTTATTCAATTTCGGGTGGATCTAGGACACAAGTACCATTAAAAAATATGTTTTATTAAGTATGGGGTACATCATCCTTCTATCTTTACAACATCTCCATTGAAGCTTCTCAAGCACAGATTGTGAGAACCCCTTGTCTTCAAAGGTTGGATAGACTGACTCAATCTCTCTCAAAGTAAAACATTACTTTGAATAATAACTTCTCCTTCTAAAAATATTCCCTTATCACTCCAAAAATCACATTAAAATAAGACATTCATCTCTCCAAAATTACAAAACTTTAAAACATCAACCTTAATACTCAAAAAAAAAAAAATTATAAATTCACTTTATAAAAAGTGAATCAATTTTTCAATACTTCAATTCGATTAACTTCAATTTTCCAAATATTCTTTTTATGTTGTCATAATAACGAAGATGAAATAAATTTTATACCTTTAGTTTCAGTCCAACATCTTCACCTCTCGTTCTTTCTGCCATCCACAATCTAGGATTCCATCAATATTTTAAGTCCCTTCTTTGGGTGGTCCATCCCTTGATTTGGTGATAAAATATAACACAGTCCAACATTTAATGCATTCCAACACAATGCATATTCTCCTCCGTCGCTCCTACAACTCTCGAACCTTGCCTTCGATCAATTTTACAGCTAACAATTTAATTATTTCTTTGTCATTGCCCAAGGCCGCTACTGTTGTACGCTGAATCATCCACACAACCATCATGGCCGAGAAGGTACCTTAAACAATATCCCAAGTGAAAACAAAAACAAAAAACAAAAAAAAACCGACACAGAAAGGTTCAGATATGTCGAAAGCGATGCATAATTTATCAAATTTGGGCAAGAAATTGGCAAAAGAAACAAGATTTTATGTCTGTCTCTCAGATCTGTCACTTGCAATGATGGCGAGGGGTCGAACCGCATGGAGTCATGCCATCCTCAAGAAATTCCTTTTCAGGCTCAACAAATCCCACTACCAACGGCAATCGGTACTTAAATTTAGAATGAATTTAAGAACATAAAATACAAGTTTCTGTAAATATCCCCCACGTGATCTGGAAATATCCCCCACATAATTTGGAATATGTGGATCAGAAATCTCGGAGTTCGGAATTTGGTTACAAGATTAATGATGAGCATGGAGAAAAAAAAAGGATACAGTAGCAGCGTTACGTTTGGCGTCGTTGGATATGATAACGCATCTTTGCTAGTCGCGGAAGGCCGGGAGGTTGAGGTACTTATGCAGTTGCGTGAACTTTTGTCCATGCCATAGTCACGCCTTCACACTGCATACAAGGCATTAGGGGAATTTTGAGGTATAAAATGGGCCTCCTAAGAAAAATGTACAACAAAAATAAACTTTATAAGAACCAATAGGATTCAATATGATGATGTCAACCATGGGGGATGATTCAACATTTTTTAAGTAAAAGGGTAAAAAGATTAAAAAATAATAAAATAATAAAACTACTTTTTCAACTCGTATTTTCAACTTATCTCCTAAATTTTTTACTCAAATTTCAAACGGGAGAACTCGTTGGATGCAAAATTTAATTCCTCATCCAAAGAGTACCCATGTTGCATACTTTCGATGGACCCTGCTACATGAAAAATGAGAAATGCATGAAAAAAGGTGATTGCAATCACGTTTTTCACATATTTCTCATTTTTCCTATAGCAGGACCCATCGAAAGTATGAACATGGGTACTCCTTGGATAAGGAATTAATTTTTTTATCTAACGAGTACTCCCGCTCGAAATTTGAGTAAAAACTTTGGGAAATAAGTTGAAAATATAGTTTTTTCTTTTTTCCCTCTAAATTTTGATGATGTAATCAAATCTGATTTTATTATTTCCACTATTATTTTAAAATTTCCTTACGAGGCCCATTTTAGACCTCAAAATTACCGTAATGGGTATTAGGTTCAAAAACATACAATATTCAACTCACTAGAAGATCTGACAATCTGCAAATACATCAACAGGATATCTGCAATCTTCTTTCAAGCAATCTGACAATCTGCGATTCAATGGAAGTAGTATCGATCATCTCTGATTCTGCATCAAGGAAAAAGAAGAAGATCTGATCGGCACAGAACAAAATCAATATGATCTATGGATCTTCAATCTTTGACAATATGCAATCTTTGGCAACATACAATCTACAATATTTAATATGATTTGATCTGCGGTTACAGGATAAGCTCTCGACCTCCCTACCACATAAATTGCATGTGAGCTTCTTGAAAGAAGAGGATCCCAAGTGGAACGATCCACGACTATTCTCTGTTGCAATTTTTACACACTACAGACATCTCAACCACTCTGAAGGTTCGAACGCCTTTCGATCCTTCACTCGAAGGTCAAGCACAATGCCTCTCACGATCCTAGCAAGATAGACTCCAAGTGACCTTCACGCTACCTGTCAGATAAGCCTTCCAGGGAAACAAATCCTTCAATTGCAAGCATCCTCTAGCAACAAACTCTTCATGTTGAGTGTTTCTCTACTGCACATATTCTGAACCCGCTCAACTTGGTTACTTCTTACGCACATGATTCTGTGTTGGCCTGTATTGATACACATAAACATAGTCCACTCTCACTTCAATTCAATTCACACAGCCACACTCAGGTCTCTTATCATATATTGCAACTTTAGGCATGATCCGAACGCCTATAAAAGATAGTGATCCCTGGACAGATCTCTCACAAAAACACACAACTACACAAGAATTTCAAAACACAAACTTATACTAATTTAACATAAAACTCCTCGTAACTTACATCTCTCTCACAGATCGTGGGACCTCCCTCAAGGGAGTTAACCCAGATCCGGTGGCTCTGATACCACATGTATAAAATTAATCAACTCATAAAACACTCATAAAAATACCAGACATAGAACTAGCGAAAAATTTTGTCCTCGCATATTCTTTTTTTATTAAAATAATGTTATAATACAAATAAATAGATGAGGAATTTGTCTCAAGATAGTGCGTCTATCTTGGAAACTTGGTTGACCAAATATCTCAACCACACGCACTAATCTAGGAGCCAAGTTAGGTAGGCCTAAACTAACTCCTAATTAAGAGGAACCAACCTAATCTAGAAAATTAGGCATAAATTCCTAATTTTCAAGATTAATTAATTTAATTATATTTTTGAACTTATAATTGTTTTTGAGAGTGAGGCTAACACCCCTAAAACTTAGAGTGAACTCTACATGCCTCCAGTTTGACCCCCAACTCTAATTGACTAAGCTAACTAAGTCTTCCCAACTCAGTTAACTCGTACAAGCTATCATGTGATGTGTAATTACAATTTCCTTCTACTTCAATTAAGGGAAAATTAAATTAGAAGCTTCTTTTGATGCCATTTTAAATATTTCTTATTTCCATTTTCAAAATCAAACATGCGTTGTAACACACATCAAGAAAGGATGTATAATTATTTTCCACCAATTTTAAACTAGTTTACTCAACCAACTACACTCATGATATCCAAAACATATGGATGTGAGTTGCAATTTGGAAGACATAACCTATTAAAGGTTTAAGTGGTATTGAAGTTCCACAACAAAGACAAGATTGATGCAAGGCTTTAGATGGATGGACACAAATGATGAGGCCTATTTGATATGAACTAGTAAAAATTGAGGTACTAATAAAAGATAGCTTATGTGGCATTAAAGTGTGTTGATTTCACTTTAGTAGTAAGAGTTGAGCCCACTAATACCTAGAGCTAGTTTGTGTAAGAATCACATATTTTACACCTTTATCGATGACAACATATTTTTGAACCTAAATCAAGCTATTTTAATCACCCTTTGGTGCACTTGAAGAGTGCACCCATGTCTCGAAGTCTACTTTAAGGTAGCACAAGGGTGAAAGAAAAGCTAGGAAAAGAAAAAAAAAAGAAAAAAAAAGTATGACAACATAAATAAGAAATAAATAAAGAATGAAATCGTATAGTATGCAAAAATAAGAAAAGAATAAGGAAGAATTTAATTATGTTCCATTTGTAGCATAAGAGGAAACTTGGAAAGTATTCTAGGTATAGCAAGTCATTTTTTAGTGTCAGATAGCTTTTTTCTGAGATTTTAAATTAAACAAAGTTTATCTTTTATTCATGAATATTAAGGTTGATCACATGGATATTATTTTAAGCTAATCAAGTGTATCCCTTCCTTATACACCCCCTCCTATGAATCCTTTCTAAAAAATATGGAATGGAAAAATGATATATAATTGTAATTGTATCAAAGAGTAACAAAAAAACATTATAACATTAATTCCCCCCCACTCGGATTCTGTACCGGATCTAAGTCGTGTCAATCCCATTTAATGATGGGCACCTCGAAGGACAAGCCCACCACGCTCCACATGTGTGGCAAGGCTGGCAGGGTGGTTTCGTGTATGGGGGATGTTAATACTATCGTGGGTGGTGGCAGTGGTATCTGATTAATGTTGTGGAAATTGGTTGTTTGCATGTGTAGTTTTTGTTGTGAACGTTTGATCTTGGATCGACGAGAGGTGGTGATTGGTGTCTGGTGTCACGGACAGCCAAGAAAGCAGGCAACGATGAGCCTTTTAGCAACCTTTATCATTGGATACCAGGTATGTAGGCTGACACACCTTCCCTTTATTCATGCATCATGTCACATGGTTAAGGGTATTGGGTGTATTGGGTCTGCCTGGTCCAAAAGTATTGGGGTTTGAGGGTTTGAGCACCATCCTGATGTTTCATGTGTTGGTTTGTTGGGTAAACTATGGCAATTTTCCCAGAAATGTTCTTGTTTAGAATTTTTTTTTCCCAAATGGGATTAATCCAATTTTTCATCGTTGTTATTGATCCCAAGGTCCCTATAATGCTCTAATCGAACCTGGCATGGCTCCGAGGCAGTCTTGTGTGGATTCAGGCTTATGGTGTCTATAATTTTGATTCGGGTCGGGATGGGTTGTTGGTGAATTTGTTGGTGTTGGGGGGCTTTGTTGCTTCCAGGCTATCCTTGTGTATGCTCCGCGAGTGCAAACCTCTCGGCCCACCCCCTGTGATACTATTTGTGTCTAGTTTGAATTGTGAAAACGACGCTCGTCATGGTGGTTGACAGCCCAATAGGGTCTATGCTAGAAGTCTAGTGAATGATAATAGTTGGTCATGGTATGTGGTGATGGGTCCTCTAATCGTATCAAGGGACGTTGTTCAAATGTTTTGGGGAGAAAGGAAGGCTTCTCATACCCATGTTCTAGATTTATGGTTTTTTATTGATATATGGGCAGGTGGGCAAGCTGGTAGCAGCTTCTGCAAGACAAGTTGCTCTTGGCTCTGTCTAATTCCAGTGAGTACTTTTTCATCTCTCACTTTCACAGCCTGCAAGACTATAGCCATGGCTCCGGCGGCCAGAACTAGAAGCCCTACCCCAAGGGGTCGAGGTAGGAAAGGTAAAGGTAATAAATTAGCGGAGCAACCCAATTCGTCCAGAGGTAAACCACAAGGTAGAAATACAGTAGCGTGCACTATTAATGAAGTTTTTAATGCTTATCACGAGGGCACCGCCAAGGAAATTGGAAAATTAATTGAGGATTGGGAGGCAGAGTTGAACCAACAAGCAAGCTCAAGGGAGATTGATGAGGAGGAGTGGTGCACCCTCGTGCTAGATCCTGGGCATACTCAAGGTCACATTACACAGTTTAAGCATACCCTTTTCCTTTATTGGTCTATGAAAGGAATATTGGGAAATTCCCTGGAGTAGATTTAAGTGAGCATGGCCAATGCAGTGCAAGACTTCCCAGATTGCAAACAATATTTCCAAAAACTTCAGTTCCAGATGAAAAAAAAAGATGGGTGCCTCCAACGCATCGAAAACCACCTACCTTGCATCCTCCCTCAGATAGAACTCTCGGGTTCCACTGCAAAGGACCCGACGCCAATGGAATATGCTTCCGCTAATGAAGCAAATTAGCTTGTTAGATGTTTCTCTGTGTAGCTTTTTTACTATTGTTTATAAGTATGCGGATAGCTTTTAATTTCCAGTGTATAGATAATCATGCCATTAGGCATATAGCTGGTAGAATATACAAAGACATTTAACCATATATAGCTTGGATAGAAATACTTAAAACTTATTGTTTTTGGATGGCATACAATGTTGTTAGGTGGCCAACAGACTTGGTTTCCCTCAAGGCAAGTTGAGGCCACCTAACTATCTTTAAAACTGGTTGTAACTTGTTTTTTTAACTAATGAAAAAGAAGGCACCACCAAACTTACAAAAAAAAAACATTATAACATAAGATTCATCAATTATAGTTAATTAAACTTCGAAAAATCCTCTTGGTGGCCAACTAGGGACCTTTGGTTATTAATATCATACTATCCCATATGATTTTTAATTAGGTAATTTTTAATGATCCCATATGATATTTAATTGGGTAATTTTTAATGATCTACTTATATAATAAGAATAAGAATCACTAGAAGGTAAACTAAATTTTGACTTAAACTATATAAAATTGAAAGAAAGAAAAAAATGAATGTTTTGGACCTCCAATGAAGTATGGGCAAGATAATGGAATTAAAAAGAATTTAACTATTTCATTGCAATAAATCCAAACTAAAAATCGTGGAGTATGAAAAGAGATTAATATGTAAGTAATTATGTGTCATTACATGTAAATTGAAGTTGTGTACTTATAAACAACAAAGGAAAGTGGAAAATAATTTAATCAAACATATTTGTCTACCTAAAATGGTCCTTGAACTTATTATAATGATATGAACACATGGACATAATCAAAATACAAGAAACCTTAACACAACATAGTTTACTTACTATAAAATTGAACAAAACTATATAACCATGGAACAATTCCAATAATGGAAATTATCCTAAAGTATGTGATCATATGCAAGATTGATTGGAGGGCATAGACACATCATAAATCAACCTTAACTACATCATAATAATACCTTCAAACTAAAAAATATTTAATTAAATTTATTATAGAGTGTATTCATTCATTAAACCAACATTTACCAATACAAGTGGTTGTTAGGACATTGTGAAATTGTTTAATCTTAAAAATTCCTTAAAAATTCAGCATTGCTAGTTAGTAGAACAACTTATATCAGAGAACTGTAGAAATGAACATGAACTCAATGAACAAAAAATAAAAATGTAAGAGTTACAACCTTGAGGAGTTTCATGATACCAACCACAATTAAAGGGTCTCATGAAACCAACTACAATTAAAAGCATTGATAACACTTAAACAAATATTTCGTAAATTTATGTTCCACAAATCCCCTTGAACATAATCAGATTATGTATTTTCAAGGTTGCTAAGTGGGTGAAAATATATGCCAAAGGTTGAAAAAGTAACCCTAATTCTAAACCATGTGAAGGTCCAAAAAAAATCAATTTCCCTTTCAAATGTTAGCTTTCGAGTTTACTCTAAATGATTTCACACCAAGCTTAGGGTGCTTCATAACATGTGGGATGCTCATTGCACGGTTATCCATTGATTGATCCATTATGGGCTTGCACATTGGAGGTGGCTTATTCATTGGTTTCTAGACCTCATATGAATGCTTGTTTGACATTCTTTCTTGGAGCATTAGACAAAACTTGGTGACATTTAATAGGTTTTCCACATGGAGAGATTGCTTACTTATAGAATAGCTTGTTCAAGAAGTAGAGTTCAACATTCTAGAGGAAAATTTTAAGCCCTACGTAGCATTTTGTTACAAGGATCACTTACATAGAAACTTGCAGTTGAGTATGTGAGCTTGGGTTGAGGGAGTGGGAATGTAGGTGGATGGAAAAAGATAGCACACTAACTTGGAGAGTCATTGGAGCATTGAAACCGTTAGAGGAAGAGCATTGAATGTTGATTGAGGAGCACTCTTGTCTTGAAGTATTTGTTGTAGATCACCAACACCTTAGAGCTTTACATGTGTTATTTATAGTAGTGTTTCACATGTGTGGGCCCACTTGTCTATAGAAGGTTGCTTGCAGTGGACTAGGTCCACTTGACTTGTATAACTCCCTTCACCTCTCATAAATAGAGGATATACATTCCCATCATTTATGCAATTATGTTTATTCTTATTTATATTTGAGTTAGATACATAAAAGGTGTGCTAATCCCTTTCTCTCATGGTCATTGTTCTTTGTACTTTATTTCTCTTATCTTGAGGTGGTAGGGTTTTTTGAATATTCTTGAATTATAGAGATAAGGTCTCCACCCTAAAAAGGGAGGAGAAAAGAACACATATTGCATGAGGCCAAGGAGAACTCACTAGTGTGACTCTACTTTGTTAGAGTCTCCTGGGTGGAGCTACGATTTTTCATTATTTTCCATAGCTGAGGTTTTAGAGAGTTATGGAGTTGTACCAATGTATGTTACAATGAGTATGTACTTGAACTTCAATATATATATATATATATATATATATCCATTGAGCATAATGTATAGTAAATATACAAATAAAAAGTTCAATATCATATCCAATTCCCATCAAACTTGGATAAAAACTGAACACAATATCATAGGACTCAAAAACAACAGTAAGTATGCACAATGAAAACCCAACACAACAACACTGTCCCCTGCACTCCCTTTACAAAAACCACGGCTAACTTGGATAGTGAATATGGATTCACATATTCACATATTTATCTTAATATTCTCTACATTTTCATATTATCACCTTCATCTCTTATTCTAATATTTTCCAATGTCCCACAAGGAAGGACGTCCCCTAGGATGGGGGTGCATTCCCCACATTTCCCATGCTCCCAAGATGAGGGGACACCTAAGGAAACATTGCCCTACATCCCCCTTTTGGGGAATCATGGAGGAAAACATTTACCCAATGTGGGGGATGTGTTTCCCCAAAAGGGTTGCTTGTGGGCATCCCTTGAAAAAGTGTTCAACACACACCTAAATCTGTCTCGAAATAATATTTTTTATAGTGGAAGTCTGGTATTCAACCTAATTTCCCCAACCATGTAATTAATATTAGTGTCTAATTCTTAAAATAAAATAATGAAAATGAGAGATATTTACTTAAATTTCAACATTACCATTAATTGTTTCAATATGTTTGAGAGTTGTTCCAATCTTATTGGATCTCATATGAAGTAGAATTTTAGATTTCACTCATAATCCCACAGACTTAACAGTTTTAAATATTTCAAGATTGGGGATATTTCAATGTTTCCATTGGATTTTATCATGTATGAAGGCGTGGAACAAACATTTAGTAACCAAAATCTCAAAATCTCGATGATATGTTAGGTTTTTCTACTTTATTTTAATGCTTAGAAGGTGATATTGATGATAAGGGTTCCAATAGTGGCAATGATTTCGATGATATGTAGGTATTTGTTGTAGAGTGATTTTCCTGGACAATAGAGGCCATCTAGAGCCTCTTTCTTGATGTATTTTTGGTTCAAAGATGATTGCACTCAATGTTATTTTGATTATATGTACCCTTACTACATATTTGAGGAACTTTACATATTTGTGTATAGTGGTTCAAATTCATATGGACACACATGAGTATTTATGTATTTTACCAAAACTTAAATATTTATGTATTTTTTAGTCAACCAATTTTGTGGTTTGATTCCTTGTTTTTGGGCTGACCAATTTAATAATTGGTCTAGTTTTGATAACATTTGTTCATTGTCTATTGTTCATTTTTAACTTTTGATTCTTGATTCTAGATACTAATGACCTCAAATCAAATATTTGACTTGTCACTTCTTACTTTTTTTGTGTGAGTAATTTCATTTTACTATTCCAAGCTTTAGACTCCAATATATACTATTTTTCTTTAGACTTTGATATCTAGTATTTTGTTTAGTATTAATCAATGTTTAAAATAACGAATAATGAATTTAAATCAATGTAGATTCTAAAAAAATGAATGATGAATTTAAATCAGTGTATACAATATTTTCCTATTTCTATTTCAATGAATATTTATGGTGTATAAATCAATGTACTTCATTATTGAATTTGAATTTGAAAAATGTATCTATATCTATATCTATATATGCACACACACATCCCCCTTTGCATCGCTCTATCTCAAAAACTAGGTTGAACATTGATATTTTCTTACCTTATCCTATTATTCTAAATTTTTTCTCTATTGACTGAGTTTTATTGGTAGCCCCCCCCTTCTTGCCACATCCACAAGGGCTTCACTGCGGAAGCAATACTATAGCACGTGGGTTCATATTGGGGGATATATAATGAGGAAAAAATGACATAACATATTGGGGATATATAGGGGGTAGAGGGTTTTTATATTGGCTGGTATAAAAAATGGAGCTCAAAGTTAATGAAAAAATATAAAGGGGTATAAAAAAATATTATTGAAAAAATGGATACCTACAATATATAGTGAAAGTATGGGATTTTTAAATTGGGAAGGTGTATTGGGTTTATATTGGTGGGGGTTAAATAATGTGATTTTTAAAGGAATTTTCCAATATGTACTCAAATTAAGGGTATTGTTTAATATTATATGATCGCACGTGATATGTTAGAGGTTCATTGAGTGAAGCCCCTGTGGCCACATCCATCCCTTCCACTTCCTCCACTTTTTGTTATTATCACATTTATCCTCTCATTCTAACCATCAAGTTTGTTCCCTAGTTTGCTCTTTTCTTTCTATCTTATATTTATCCATTTCATTTTATTTTCAATTTTTTGTTATTTTAATCCTTCTTCTTTCATCTTTTTAAATGCTTGAGATTTCATCCATTAATGAATGACTAGAACCTCGATGGGGTGGGTGAACAAGGCGTAAGTAGCATGGCCCAGGGATGATTGGACCCATGTGAAGGACGCAGGAATAAACGGGAAGGGGTAGTCGAGACAAGTGGCATCAAGGAGATAAAAACCTCAAGAAGGTGAATTGGTGGCGTAAACTTTGGGAGGTCGTTGTTTTCTCTGTTATTGGGCTCTTGGCATGGGTGATATGTTAATCTAGGTTGTCATTGATGTAAATATGGCAATTAGATGCTTGATGATGATGAATGATCATATTTGTTGAAGGATTAGATGATGGATGATGGAAGACATATGTCACTATGGCATAATAACCTTATGATGAAGAATCAAACCATAAAGAATCCCAAGACATTCTGCCCTACCTCCATTTCTGCACAAATAAATGACCAGTCACATTAAGAATTATTTTTCTCTATCTTAGAGGCTGAAATTCTCTATGAAACATTCACCGTCATCTAGAGCAGAATTTTTTCTTTTCAATGAGCTATTACTTGACCCAAAACTCCAAATACTCTAGGAGAAATTGATTTTTGAATATTATTTATCTTATTGTTAACATATAGCCCACCTATGCCCTAGCCCTAATGTTGGCCTCCCTCATAAAGTCACATCTCACATCCTATGCGTATTAATAAGATCTTAAAACCTCATTTTCTCTCAAGCAGTTTGGTGAAAAATACGGAAAGGAATAGTGCAGTTTACAACTCGTGAACTCAAAAGAGAGGGAGCATTTAATAAAAGAAAAGAGACTACGGATGGGTCTAGAATATTTCTAGGATATTTGATAACTAAAACAACTACATGAAATCTAACCTACATGCAGCATACTACTGTGATCACCTTCGGACTTGCTTCAACATGCTTCGGATTTGCTTCAGCTGTAACAGAATTTGGAACCTGTGATCATCTTCGGACCTGCTTCAATATACTTTGGACTTGCTTCAGCTATAACAGACTTCGGAACCTCTGATCCCCCTCAGGAATATTCGTTGAAGTTGTATACTAGAAACTATGGTCTCAACAGTAGAATACTCCACAGACTTTGCTATATTGCTTACCCTCGGATCTGTGGAAGGATTACTGTGGCTCATACCCTCAGTTTCCCTCAGAAATATGCACACTTCAGACATTTGGAAAAGTGACATAATAAAGCTCAGATAATTGGAAGACTATTGGATTACGTGCAGGCTCAGTCGTAGACATCATCATACCTTCAGATTAAGATTTGGTGCAACATGATATTGTTGCTAAAATTCTGATGCAGTAAGGACCTTGAAAAGCTATGGTGCAGAAGCCTTGGCATGGTGCAGTACTGAATTTTTGGTGTCTTGATGTGGTGCAGAAATCCTGGTGCAGTACTGAAGTCTTAGTGCAAGAACATTGGTATAGAATTAATGAAAAAGTATGGTTTAGAATATTTGGTGCACTTTGGTGCAGATTGGTGCATTAGAGCACTTTTTGAATCAATCATTGATAACGAAGCCAAGAAGGATTGGTGTCCTTCGAGTAGGAGCTCCTAAACACAAGGTTGGTACCTTGAGAAGATAGGGTCGAAGCCCTAGAGGTCAAAGCCTCATCAAAGTCCAAGTTGGTTCTTGGCAACAGGTTGGTGCCTATTTCATTGAAGGGTTGGTGCCCTCACACATCTATTGTACTCAATTATTTGAAAAAGGATTGAAGTTCTTATTGATCCTTAAAAATATTATTATTATACACCTCTCTGTTTTTTAATTGTGAAGAATCTAACTGGAAAAAATTTACAGTTGAAAAGAAATATTGATTCACCCCCCTCTCAATGTTTCCAACAATTGGAATCAGAGCCAGCTTCTTCATTATCAGCCTAACAGCTGGAAGAAGGATTCTTAGGAACAATGAAGAACATCGAAGCAACAGGAAAGCTGCCTATCTTTGATGGAACAAATTTTGGTTTTTGGAAGAAGAGGATGTCTTACTATCTAATATCTCTTGGTCCTGAATTATGGCACTCTGTCTTAGATGGGTACAAAGCTCCCTCCGTATTCCAACTGATCCAGAAGAAAGAAAAGCCTACATTGCTAATTCCAAAGCTTTAAATTCCATCACTAGTGGATTTACCAATTGCGAATTCACGAAAGTCATGAATTGTGACTCAGCCAAGGAAGTATGGGATAAGTTGGTTTCCCTGTATGATGGGGACTCCACAGTTAAGAAGGAAAAGCTTCAAAACTATAAAATACAATTCGAGAGTCTAAAAATGGACAATGAAGAAGATATTTCATCATACTTCCTCTGAGTAGTTGAAGTGGTTAACTCTCTTAAAGGGCTAGGAGAAGATATTGAAGAAAGCACTATTGTTCAAAAAATCATGAGATCGCTTCCTCACAGATTTGACTCCAAAGTAAGTTCCATAGAAGAAATGAAGGGCCTAGATACTCTCAAGTTGGATGAACTTCATGGAATTATGATTGCCTATGAGATGAGGAAAGGAAGTCCAAATTTCAAAGAAGTGACATTCAAAGCCTCAAAGTCAACAAAAAAAAGGAAAATGATGGAATTGCAGCAGCAATGAATCTGATGTTGAAACCGAATTAGCTCATTTTGTACGAAGACTTAAGAAGGGATCTAAGCTAAAAGGTAAGTACCCTCTTATTTGTTTCAAATGTGGAAGAATAGGTCATTACGCTGCAAAATTTCCTCATAAATATGATAGTGATGATGAAGAGGGCTCTAAAAGGATGATGTACAAAAAGAAAGGGTTTAATAAGAAGAACTTATTCTCCAAACAAGATGAGTCTAATGAAGATTAATTTGTAGTCATCAAAAAGAAATCAACTAGAAATATGCGTCATCACAAAGAAAGTGATGATGAAGCAGATGAGGAAAGTAACTATGTTGGAAGCAAAGAAACGTTATTCATGGTATTTACAAACGATGATGATTCAGAACTGGAAGATGAAGGAAACATGGATATATTAATAATGAGTGTCATTGAAGAAAATGATAATCTACCAAAGAAGATCATTTCTCTCAAAATAGAAAAAGAGGAAGCAAAAAGAAGGGAAGACTTCTTGAACAATAAGCTAAAAGAGAAGGATGGTATCTGTGAAAAACGTGAAGCCGAAAAAATATCTCTAAGAAAGGAATTGGAGCAAGTCAAAAGGAGTTGGAAAATCTCTCAAGCACTTGATAACATTCGTAACACTCAAAAAAACTCAACATGACAAATCTGGAATTGGTTTCAAATGAGAATCATGAAGAACAAAGAATAATGCAAGGAGTTATGCCGACATACTCTCTACCATCCAAAAGAAGAAAACTCATCTTGTCAAGAACAAAGCCCCATCTCAAAACCAAGAATTGAAGAAAGAGCAACTCCAAGGAAGAATGTTGGTTCAAGCTATGGCTATTACAACTGGTACCAAATTATTTTTCTTGGGTATTGTTACTATCGTAAAAACTTTGGGCATCAAGCTAACCATTGCAAGGCTCATAAGAATTAAACACCAAGATTGAAAGATCAAACAAACAAACTACATGGTCCTAAATATCAAGGACAAATAAAAACTTACAATTCCTTTGATCCTTTGGCTAAGTTTGATCTGTCTTGCTCATTATGGAATAATTATGATCATAATGAACAAAATTTCCCTCTGAAAGGGGAGGAAACTAAAAGCGTAAATCTCAAAACAGATAAATGTGGCCTAGCTCTATGTGCTCATAGTGAAGAAAACCATTGGTTCGTGGATAGTGGATGCTCAAGACATATGACAAGTGACCAAACGAAGTTTATCTCATTGAACAAGAAAAATGGAAATGTATCCTTTGGAAGTGGATCCGCTAAAATCACTGGAAAAGGAACTGTTACCCTTGTCAATGGACAAGGAAAGGCTCAAAATATCTTGCTGGTAGAAGGGCTCAAACAAAATCTCTTAAGTGTTAGCCAAATTTGTGACCAAGGACATAATGTTGTCTTCAGTACTAAAAATTGTGAAATAAGAGACTCATCCTCGGGAGAACTTGTGGCGAAAGGAGTAAGAACACCGGATAATTTTTACATTCTCAGTAAAATCCAAGGAGATAAATGTTACAGAAGTCAAACAGATGAAAGTTGGTTATGGCACAAGCGATTGGGGCATACAAGTTTTGATAACCTAGTCAACATCAACAAATTAATGCAGTAAGGGACATTCCAAAAATGTGCAAGCATAATCAAGTTGTATGTGGCCCATGCCAACATGGAAAGAAAACCAGAACTAGCTACAAAACTAAGGAGTTCTTGACATCAAAACCTTTGGATATCATTCATGCAGATTTATGTGGGCCAACTAGAACTCCAGCTCTTCAAGGTGAAAGGTACTTTTCTCTATTTGTTGATGACTATACTATAATGATGTGGATATATTTCATAAAATATAAATTTGAAGCATTTGGATGTTTTAAGAATCTTAAAGCTCTCATTGAAAATGAGAAAGACTCTAAGATTAAATGTCTTAGAACAGATAGAGGAGAAATCACCTCAAAAGAATTTGATGAATTCCATAAAGAACATGGAATCGAAAGAGAACTCTCTGCTGCTAGGACACCCAAGCAAAATGGAGTAATTGAAAGAAGGAACCGAATCGTTCAAGAAATGGCAAGGACAATGCTACTAGAGGTTGATTTACAACCAAAATTTTGGAGAGATGCAGTTGGAATGGCAGTTTATACCTTAAATCAAACTCAACTAAGACAAAATAATGAAAAAACTCCTTATGAATTATGGAAAGGAAGACTTGCTTCAATAAAATATTTCAGGATTTTTGGAAGCAAATGCTTTATAAAAATAAATGATGACTCACCAGGAAAATTTGATTCTAGGGTTGACAAAAGAATATTTCTTGGATACTCCACAAGGAGCAAAGCTTACAAATGTTACAACAATCTTCTATGGAAAATAGTGGAAAGCATTGATGTGAAAATTGATGAAGGTCTTCCAGAAAAGAGAATTGAAGATCATGAAGTTGAGCCTTTCCTTGAAGAAAGTGATGAAGAACCTGAAAAAGAAGAGGAGGATGGAGAACCTCAAAATGAAACTTCACAAACTCCTTCTAAGATCAAATTTATTCAAAAACATCATCCGGAAGAACAGGTTATCGGGAATATAGATGAAGGAATTCAAACTCGAAGAAGGATGACAAACACTCCTAGAAAAGATGATGTTGCTCTATTATATTTAATAGAACCTGAAAAAAAATTTCAAGCCAGTAAAGATCCTCCTTGGATAAAAGCAATGGAAGAAGAAATGTCTCAAATCGAAAAGAATGAGACTTGGGCGCTGGTACCTCGCTCAAAAGATAAAAATATAATTGGAACAAAATGGGTATTCAAAAACAAGATGAATGAGGATGGACAAATCATGAGAAATAAGGCCAAACTTGTCTACAAATGATACTTGTAAATTGAAGGAATTGACTTTGAAGAAACCTTTGCACCAGTAGCTCGATTGGAAGCCATAAGAATGTTTTTGGCATTTGCTTGCTCAAAAGGATTCAAGTTTTATCAAATGAATGTAAAATCAGCATTCCTGAATGGAGATCTCAAGGAAGAAGTTTACATGGAGCAACCAGAAGGATTTGATCTTGCCGAAGGAAAAGACTTTGTATGCACACTGAAAAAGGCCTTGTGTGGATTAAAACAAGCCCCTAGAGCATGGTATGCAAAGTTGGATCACTATCTGCAACAAGAAGGTTTCAAAAAGGGAGTAGCAGGTAGCAATCTCTACATGAATATGGACAAGGAAAAACTTCTGGTCACTCTTGTATACGTTGATGATCTAATATTTTCTAGCAATGATGATGAGATGAGCCATGAATTTGCTCGAAACATGTCCAAAAGATTTGAAATACCAATGATTGGTGAGCTGACTTACGTTCTTGGGCTACAAATATCTCAAACCTCTGCACGCATGTTTATATCTCAAGCAAAATATCTTAAAGACATGCTCAAAAGATATGGGATGGAATATTATGCACCTATGAACACACCGACGACCATAGATCGTAAATTAAGTAAAGATGATGATAACCCCTCTCATAGATGCGACTCTTTACAGGTCAATAATCGGAGCTCTTTTATACTTAACTGCCACAAGACCAGACATTATGCAAGCAGTTGGAATGGTAGCAAGATTTCAATCAAGTCCTAAACAGTCTCATCTAGCAACTGTGAAGAGAATACTTACACTAGTACATTTGGGGGAAATTTCGATGCTTGGTTTCGACGCTTTTGACCAAATGTCGGAAATTTCCCCAAATTTTTTCAATCCCGCCCGAAACCGTCGCTATACCGACGTTTAGGGAAAAGTGTCGCAATACCAACACTTAGACAAAGTGTCGCAATTGCGACGTTTGGAGGAAGACGTTGCAATTGCGACGTTTGGAGGCAGTCGTCGCAATAGCGACGCTTTTGCCGCCGTCGGTGTAACGACACTTATATGCGCGCTACATAAAAATGATTTTATTAAAAACTACGACACTTATATGCGTGCTACATAAAAATGATTTTATTAAAAACTACATTAACGTCTGATATCACGCGCGCATTTGCCCTCAGCTCTTTAGCTTTGACATTCGCCCATGGCTGCAGGCTTGACGTCGCCCTCGGCTCTTAAAACCGACGTCGCCTCGGCTCTGCAAAGCAGGCATTAGCGCAAAGCTCTGCAGACGACGTCGCCCTCATTGTACCCGGCTCTTGCAAAAATGGTAAGTTCTTGCCCCAAGGCCTTCCTCTATGGTAGGGTTGACTCTGTTTGAGTTTTTTGGTCAATTCCATTGGATTGTGTTAGGCTATAGGGTTCTCTCTAGATGTCTTCCAATGTTCTTTCGGATGAGTTTCAAAGAGGATGTGTAAGATGTGTTTGTGCTTGCATGAATTTGACTCCACAGTTTCGCCAAGTTGGTGCTATGGATTTCGTTCAAACTCATCCATCTCACGAAAGTATATAGCAATTGCCCTTGGTTTGATCTATATTGAAGGTGAAGTGCAAAGTGGTAGAGAATTGGAGATCGAGAGTCATCAACTTTATCACAAGGGTAGTACTCCAGATCGAAAGTGATGAGCTTTAGTTCTCCAGATTTGGGGATTTTCTGATATTTGGGGATTTTCTGATGACATACCAAAGGTCACATCCATACAACCATATCAAGGTCAATGTTGAGATCATTCTCATATAGATATAGGTCAATGATATATAGGGTTAATATCATCATCACTATCCATGGAAACCGAATGGTTACAAAATCTGTGATTGTGGTTGGCTCATTTATAATTATTTGGCTCATTTATAATTATTACCCATTTACAGTAGAGCACAGAAACACTAAATATGGCCCAAGTAGAGCCTTTACAACAGACAATGGAATTGCAGCTGCTTCATCAATAACCAATAGCTCCACTTGAGAAAAAATTTCATAATCTTGGGGCTGGATATACTGCAGAGAAAACAAGTGTAGTTATCATTCGTGCTCCAATATATTAATATACTTTTTACATTGAACTGAAGAAAGGGAAACAAGCAAATGCTAGCCATCATACAATGCTTTGACATAAGAGTTTTGAGTGACATACTTGAAAAAAAAGAACTCATCCACTGATATTTATAATCATTTGAGTTATTCAAGTTAAACACAATGTCAAGAATCAAGATTCAATACCCTCTATTATCTTCATCACCCAATACAAGATTTAAATTTTTCCCAAAGAAACGCTTATTAATTTGGCAGCCATTATTTCTCCTTGCTTTAAAAACCCTACATTTAAATGAAAACAAGCATTGCATTTCAACTACAAAAATCTATTAGTGTTCAAATGTACATGTTTGCATCACTTGTGTAGGGTATTCCTTTTCCACTTTCACATTATCCAAGAATGTGTGCAGTATAGTTCATATTTTTTGTGATTTAGATTATCTTGAAAAAGGAAAGGTAAATTATTTCCCATGGAAAAAAGAAGGTTTTCCCTTTTTACTACTGGAAATGGTACAACAAAGTTCCATTTCTACCCGAAACTCCTATGAAACAGGAACCAAATAAAGGCCATGTCCTCAATGGACATCATTTGGCTTTGAAAATGGCCATTGCACCGTGTTGTTTCTTATATTACATCACGATAGTTTCTTAAGTCATTTCTTGTTTCTTGAGATGAAAAACAACCAAAGAAATTGTGAAGATCCTTTCAAGAAATAAATGACCATTTCTCAATCATATCTCAACTATTTTTTTATTTTATTCAGTGGTTGCTTACTTTGAGAGAAATTTGACACTTTTATAAGGAATATAACATAAAAACACAAAATGGGAAGGAATTGATGAGGTAGATGACCTTTAGTTGTTGTCAATTAAGAATTGATAATACACGATGCATGTTCTGTACTACAAACTAGATTCCTTCCTAGAATTAGGACACTGAGTATTGAATCAAAGTTGTAGTTTCTAACTTCTTGTATTGGTTCATCAATCTTGAAATTCAGACATTGCATTTCTTCATTGTTTCATGTTTGAATAATTTGCATCATATCGTACAATAGGAAATTAGGAATTATGATTATTATTACTTTATGGATCTGTTAAGTTACTTTTAAGTTTGTATGGTTTAGTGTGAAATTATTCTTGTGTGCCCTTAGGCCCAGGTGAAGGAATGTCAAGGACTAAGAACCCTAGTTTTTAAATGGTGTTGTTTCTTATACCCAAAAACCCCTCAACATCACTTCTTATTAGTTCTTAACAATAGTGTTGTAAACAATTTGAGAATTGATATAGCAAAATCTTGCACTTCTCAAGATAAAGTCCTAAAGCTAAAGTGTGATACCATGTGTAATTCAATAGCCTCATTGTCACCTCACCAACCTCTTTTCACTTCGGGCTAGCTCTCCTCCAACTCAAGGGGGGTTCTCCCTAGTAGATGTTAGGGATCTAATGGCCCAACCAAACCAAGTCAAGAGCCCCTAACTCTCTATGTTTACTACTATCAATCAAAATATTGAACAATAGGGTCAGACATGCATCCTGAAGATAAAATTGCCAGGGTATTTTTGGGTAATTTCAAGGGGAAAGTCCCCAAACACATATAATCAAGGAATTATAACGTGATTTCAAACATTAAATATCAACAAAATCATTTAAAGGATATTGAAAGGAAAAAGGTGATGGAAGATAGAAATTGCCTTACTTAAATGCTCTAAGGATTTTTCAATAGTTGCTCCAAAAGCTTCACTTCAAGGCCCTTCAAGATCGTCTCCAACAATGCTATACCATCAGCTTCACAACAAGTTTACTAGAAGTTGCTCCAACAATATATTCAATAAGGTTTTCATTGTCAACTCGTCTCTTGTTTGGGTGCCTTAATGTGCAATGACATGTTTCCAGGACTGAATTCAATGCAAGGCATATTGGAAACTCTAACTCTGTCTTCCAGTGTCTTATTAGAAATTATTTAAGTTCATTTTGTGTTTTCAAGTTAGATATTGTTTTCAAGTTTTTACATTTATAATTTTATTGCAATGTGGCAAACTGATCAGGGCAGTACAGGAACAACCCCGAGACGGGATGATCGTAGAAAGAGGCCAGCGGAAGAACATGTAAAGTGCCAGCATTGTTCTATCTTCAGATATTTTAGTTATTTACATAATTGAAATAATATTAATTTTGTTCAAATATGCAGACACCTAGCCATGGTACGCCTGATGATTCCCTCTTTGAGGAAGAGCTTTCTTCATCCCTATCTCCAGTGCTCTTGTTGCGAAAAAAGGCACGAGATGCAAGGTCGGAAATTAATACTTTGATAGACGCGCCTCAAACACCTGAAACAGAAAAGAGGATAAAACAACTTATGACCCAGCTAGAAACATATCAGGTAATAATAAAAAGTCAAAAGGATATTTTTTTTGTTCTGCATGAGATGAATTGTGATAGTTTGATTTTTAATTTTTACATTGACTAAACTAACAAAAAGTTCTTTTGTATGTAGCGTTTTCTGGCATTTGCTGAACCCGGTGTTGGTGGTAGTGGGACACAAGTGCAAGAGATTGCCCAACAACCCTCTCATACACCTTCTACTCCTTTAGGTGCTAGCCAAGAAACACACCCTGCCCAAGCAGACACCCAGCCAACTGCTGAACGTGTTGGCAATGATGAGGCTGATATGGCCAACTACATTATTGCGTTTCTTGGAGCTACACGTGTCAGCTCCACAGGGACCATTAATGGCACGTTTTTGGTGAACGATGAAGGTGTCCCTATAAAGCACGTACAACTCCCAGGTAAATTTTAATATTTTAACTATTTCATGTACTTTATCTAAAACATATTTATCATGATTTTTATTTTTAAATTAATGATAATATCTTTTTTTTTTGTGTAGGAAACAATGAGTTCTACAGGTTTTTGGAGAGCCATGCGTTGGTAATTTTTGGCCCAACCATATGCACAAGGTGGAATTCCCAGAATTCCAACCTGAAAAAAGAACTTCTAGATTATCTAGAAGCCCTTTTTGGGGTCGGCACATTTGACATAACAGCGATGGCTCGAGTAGCCGGCAAATATTTGAAATATACCAGAGACACTTATAGGACGCAATTGCAATTTAACCCTAGATACGAGCGTCCTCTCACAGTTCCAGAGAGTGAGTGGAGAGCACTCATCCATGATGGAAAAGAGAAAAGGGCAAAAAAAGAAGGAAAAATGCCAACTGGACCCGCAAGGTAAATTACAACTTTAATTCAATAGCTTTAATTTTCTCTATGTCTAAAATAAAAATGTACTATGTCATATCTGACTTCAATCTTTTGATGCTAGGTTGCCTGACACCTCGAAGGCAACCAAAGCTAGAATTGAAAAAAAGGGTCATCACAAGCTAGGCCAGGGCGGCTACTTGAAATTAGTCGCAAGAATTGTAATTAAGTAGCTAAACATTTTATAATTAATTGTATCGCCTTCCAACGTTTTTTTAATCCTATCAAATATGATTAAAAATACACAATCATATGTAATGTAGGGTGATGACTTCGGAACAGAAACTACAGAGGAAGATAAAAATATCGCTTTCCATTTCGGCTATCAAGCCGTAGTTGAACGTCGCAGAAGCTTGGGGCAGGTCCCAAGATCCAGAATGCCCGATAAGGTAAAACATTAACCTTTCAATATGTTTGTTTTCGTCCATAAATTTAATGTCTAACAACTTTTTTTAAATCAGGGGAGTAGCACTACTGACGAGGCAAATAACCTAGTTTTAGAGCCAGATGTAGATGATCCTCACGTGCAACCTGATCATTGTAGTGGGGACCAGGCCGACAATGCTACTATCAGTGAGGGCTGTGACGGTAATTAATTTCCACTTATAATTTTTTCTAATTATACCTTGATGGTTGTCCTTATAACGTTTTTTGTTTAAATGATAGAGAATGTTTCCCTTGAGGATCTTACCACGAGAGAGGAAGACAAGGCAACAGTCCCAACGACGACAACTGGTGCACCAGGTAAATAATCTCATTGCAATTTTTTTTATTAATATTACCGAACTAGTTCAATGATATTTAAAAACTGACAATTAAAATTTAATATTATCTGTTTTTGTAGGCGATGCCCCGTCACTGGATGAGACCGGACATCGTGACTACGCAACTAGGTCAGCAGTGCGGGTCGAAAGGCACGAAACAGGAGCAGAGCATGATGATATTGATGATGTAATTAGGAGCTTTAGAAATAGGAAGAAGAAAAAGAAAATTCGATAATGTAAAATATTGTATTATTATAAGACAAACGTTACCATACTTGGAACGTTTTTGCGTTATATAAAAAACTCATTTATCATACTATTTTTATGTCAAGCATTAATTGCAATGTTTCCTTGCGTACTTTTTGTTGAATTTTTTTTTTATTAGTTATTGAATATTTTTTTTATGCTCATGAAAGTAAAAAATGAAATATAGATTGGGTATTGGGGAATTGAGAGTGATGTGAGAGGGGGGGCAAGGGCCATAAGGGCTTCCACCTTCACGTGGTTGGCCCTGCTTAGTAGAGAATAATTTATTGGAGCGATTTAATCTTGGAGCAAACCTCCCTCGATCCAGCGTAGCAACAAAAAATTCACTGTTGACTTACTTGCTACTCTTTCAGATCGTGGGAGGCTTGTTCCAAGTTCATGCGACTCCAATAAATTGTTCTTGAAACAAAGAGGAGCTTATTCAGGTATGTTTTGACATTTTCAACATATGTTCTAACATTATCATAAGAATGCATCTTAGAGTAAAAAATACTACATCAATTACTTGTATTTATTGTATAGATAATGATGGATTTTGATTGAATTGGCAGTGCGGGTACAAATCCTCTTGCATCATGAGCAATACAACTTGTCAACCAGGGTCATGTCCAGGATATTTTTGCTTGTGCGCTTGACCAGGTTCGTAATGTCACATTTTGTAAGTTCCTTTACGGTTCATAATTCAATATTAAGCTTGTGCACGATTATTATCTAGGTTTTTTGTATGTGTTTTTTCATCTATTTGATTGTAAGCAACTATGCATGTTTCCTGTTGTTCACTATGATTTCTCCCATTACCACTCCCGGGATGAATCCGACTTTATTGTTACATAGGTTACTTTATTGTTACTATGATTTCTCCATTTACGATTTCATAGGTTACATCATGTAAAGTTGTCAATCTCGGGTTGGTGATGAGCTTTAGTTCTCCAGATTTGGGGCTTTTCTGATATTTTCTCCCTCATGTCATTCTTGCATCACCTCGTTGTTTGAGCATGCCAATTGTCTACCACTTGTACCAATTGGCACATGTCAATCTCTAAGTGGTGCCACATTTCACCTATTTTCGGCCCACTTGACCACCTAAAAAACTCAAATCCACACACCATGTGTCTTTATCATGGAGTGCCACATGTCCTAGATATTTAGGCCGATAGGCCTTCTGTTATGAAAGAGATCAAATTTTTTTTCGTCAACACTTCTTATCTAGGCACGACACCTGTTACTTGTTTAATCTGACGGTCACAGTCTCTCGGGTTACCTTTTAGGTTTGACATACCACTGGTTTCTGGTATATTTCCATGGAATCGGTCTGAAAATACCAGCAACAATCCACACACCTGCAACCATCGACAGACCTGCCGTTTTAGTAGTTGCATTTCCGCAACTGACAATACACCTGTTGTTTTAGTTGCTACATTTCGACAGCTGCCAATACACCTACCATTTCATTCTCCTGGACTCTGTGTATGCATATTTTTCATATAATTTTATCACGAAGTTGGTTGCAGTGCTTTGACATGCCTTTGAATATTTTTGCAGGTTAGAAGACATTTCAGGCCAGAGCTATTGAATAGACTTGATGAGATAGTTGTATTTGATCCTCTTTCTCGTGATGAGCTCTGAAAATTTGCTAGACTACATATGAAAGATGTAGTGATTCGTCTTGCAGAGAGAGGTGTTGCTTTAGGGGTTACAGATGTTGCTTTGAATCTTGTTCTTTAGGAAGCCTATGATCTTGTAAGTAATCACTTTGTTTTGCTTTATTTCTTATTCAGAGTCTATCTTGCCATGGGATTTGCCCATTATGGTTTGTTATGAGACCATTGTCAATTTCATCACCATCCCTCATAATATGTTTGATTTTGTTTATAAATAATAAACAATTATTACACCAAAAAATAAAAAATTAACTGTACTATGAGTAAAATGATATCTTGAAATAATTCTCATTATAATTTCATAACCTCTGCTCTCACTTGGTGGTGTCTATATCACTAAGTGTGTCTTCTTTAAAATTATAGTTACAGCAGACAATGAACAATCAACTGCTCTGTGAGTGATATCTTGTAATAATTCTTATTATAATTTCCTAACCTCTACTCTCACTAGGTGTCTATATCACTAGGTGTATCTATTTTAAAAGTATAGTTTCAATGGTAGATAAATTTTTATCTTAAAATTATAGCTTTGATGGTGATACCTTGTGCTTGATAATGCAGTTTGAAGCAGCATTGGCTTTGACTAATATAGTCTCAGGAACCTCTGAGAATACAAAGGTTGTGATTGATTACAAGGCACTGCCTATATTTGTGGAACTTCTTACCTCTGGGAGTGATAATGTTTGAGAACAGGTAGCACGTTTATTTTAGAGGCATAAAATTATTCTTCCCAACTATCTTTATATGTCTGTAATTTTGGAATTTGATTTAAAAAACTAGTATCCAACTTTGAGTTCAACTGGTGTTCGTGTAAGGTTGTTTGGGCTTTGGAAAATATTGTTGGAGACTCTGCAACATTTAGGGATCTTGCCCTCAGTCATGGAGCTCTAAGGCAGGTGCTTGCCCAGTTGAATGATACTGCCAGAATTTCAATGATAAGAAATGCTACATGGGCTCTGTCAAATTTTTGTTGTGACGTAAACCCCAACCACTATTCGAACAGGTAAGCAGAATACATTTTATGCCTCTTCTTCTTAGTTCGCAGATACTGTGGATTTTTTTTATAGATCTTGGTGCTTGGTAGATTTGGACGTAATATGGACCTAGGCGCTTGTTCATTACAATGACTCTGTCATCAGGTTTTAGAAAATGCTTAGAAATTTGGGTTTCACAAGGGGATTACCCTTGCTTGCAATTATCGATTATCAATCACATTCAAAAAAATTCTTTCGTAGCATTGCTGAGCTCTTTGTAGGTGAATTTCCGAGGAAATTTCACAATATCTGAACTAAATTTGTCTGTCCTTTTCAATACTCTGCGCTTGTAACAAAACCAGACAAACAATCTAGTGGCCAATGCAACAACAACAACACCTCTTGTTGCAATGCCTGCAATTCACCCTCTCTGCACGCATGAATGACTATGGCACCCTCTTTTGTGAACAGGTACTGGAGCTGAAGGTATTGGTTTCCATTAGGATCGTGGAATTCAACATCCAAAATAGTATCAAATTCCACTGCAATAGTATTCCCCGACGAGGGCAACAGTTCATTGAGACCTATTGGACTCATCACCCCCAAATAGCCTCCAGGGCTACCCAGAGTGTGATCATCTTTGTTGTTGAGTATATTTTTATTTTTTTAGTGAGAGTTTAGGGTTTCTCTAACATAGCTTCAGAAATCCGATTCAGTGCCTGCTTGAATATCGTCACATAATACTCATGGTTTGGATTGATGAGCATGCTCTGAATGGTTGGTTGATTCATAAGAACCACCCATATAGTCATCTTGAGATATTTCAGAAGTTTTCTTGGGTTTCCTTTTTCACCGTTTCTAGTGGGTGGGATGGTGTGGGGTGATCCATCAATACTGGTGCTCTTGTAGTAGGGAATTTGTTTTTGGGGATATAAATGAGCATTTGATGTAGATATCCCATTGGATGCATTCATAGATGGGCACAAGAGGTCAAGAATTTAAATTAAAAATATGCAACCTCTAGCATGGAAACCTGAAGGCCGCGAGAGACACTGGTTAAAGATTGTTTTGTGTTGGCCTTAATATAGTCGTGATTTATTTCTATTATCTTAATGCAAATATATAGCCTGGTCTCATTAAAATGAGGATTGTGGTTGTATTTCTCTTTGGTTGTTTCTCTCTTAATGCTCCAGAAGTTACCAAAAGTTGCGATAGTTGTTAAGTTTGCTTGTTACAACTTAAAAGTGGTTTTTAGCAATGGGAGTCATGTTTTTTAAGGTTCATACTAATATGAAGATCTTGCAATTCTATATTCAGGATAAGAGAAGATGGCCTCTGCTTTGGGCAGTATGACAACAATTGCCACATCGACCTCATTGGGTAACAATGGAAAGGGGAAGAAGTTGGGTACAATGTTTGATAATTATGGCAGACAATTGTCTTCTCTTTCAGTTTTTTCACCCATTTCCTTTAATCGCTCAAGCAGAAGAGGGACTCTGAGATTACGTGACAGAGAGAAGGTAGTTAATACAAGAGCTATGGAAAAGGAGTTGTACTTAAACAAGGATGCCTCAGTGACAAAAAAAATTGTAGGTCAAAGAAAAAATTATGTTTAAAGGAAGGTCACCTGCACGTGAAACTTCACTGCGGTGGATCTTTCCTTGTCCACTTATATTCAATTTTAATGTGTTATTTTAATTTTTCATGGAGGGTTGTTTTGGCATATGTTCTGGCATTCAATTGCACACTTACTGAAAGCATTGTCAATTTGTCTTGTAGGCGGTGTGAACAAACTTGTCGATCTTGTTGGAGTCACCCTTGGGGCGAAGGGCAAAATGTTGTCTTGGAGAGCAAGCATGGTTCTCCGAAAATAGTTAATGATGGTGTGACAATAGCTAAGGAGGTAATTTGTAGATGTGTGCTCTGGTTTTCTTTTTAACGTTGTATTAGTTTCCCCTCTTAAATGTCTTAGATTTGGTAGGCATAATTTGAAAACTCAAAGGTGAAAGGAAACATATTTGTTACCCAGTGGTCTACTTGGCCTATGGACTAGCCACATTAGAGTGATGCATAAAGCTTTTCACAACAATAAAAGGAAAGGGTTATGGCTGAGTCAAATTTTATTGTTATTGACAGTATAATGAAATGTATCTCAATGCTATGGTTTTGGCCTTTTTATTCGTTGAATTAGAGGACCCAATTGAAAATATTGGAGCCAAGTTGGTAAGGCAAGCTGCGGCAAAGACAAATGATTTAGCCGGGGATGGAACCACAACATCTGTTGTTCTTGCACAGGGTTTAATAAGTGAGGGTGTAAAGGTAACTTTTTGTCGATAGTACTGGATTAAGATCATCTATTCATTTTTGTAGGGTCTTATGGTGTTTGGTTTTTTAGTTTTGGGTTGGGCTTATTGAGTCTAAGATAGTTTTGAGTGAAAAAATTGCTATCAGGTATTAAAAAAATTTGGTTCTTTTGTCAAAATTTATGAGCTTGTTAGGAAATACAAAACTGACAATGGTTGTATCTTAAATTTGTGGAAAATAATTTGAAATGAAACCTTTTTGTTTAGGTTGTTGCAGCAGGTGCAAACCCCGTTCAAATTACTATAGGCATTGACAAGACAATAAAGGCCCTTGTTTCGGAACTCAAAATTTTGTCAAATGAGGTAAACGCTTGCCTTTTAAGTAGGCTAGTTTTCCTTTTCGTTGATGGTTTGGTGTATCTAATTGAATTAGTTGCCTACGGTATTTTTGGTTGCAAACTCCTTTTCATTTTTCATACAGTGTTCGCCTTGTGGAATACATTTCATTGTGTGGTCTTGTTAGATCTACAACATTTGTAGTTGTTTAGTCTTATGGCCAAGGTGCACTTTTATTATGGAAATAGTTGATGCAATATTGTCATTTAATCCTTACTGCAGGGTAGCATGTTGAGAAGTTTCTTGTGAAACATTTGGTATTCAAAATGACACTTGATCCTATACAGCATCATGCACTTGACTTCAAAATTCATATTCAAAGTGTGTCAGACAATTCTTGCAAAATTTCAAATATTTATGTTGTTTTAAACCATTATTTTTTTTATGTATTGGATGTTGAAAACCAACTGGTGATTTCCAGCAAAACAACCACTTCCAAGACATGATTTAGAAGTAGAACATATGTACTTATGAAGCATAGAAATATATCCTTAATGCATTGTCAATGTTTGGCTAAGGTTATTTTTGGAAAAAATAACTCCTTATTCCTAGAATAGTGATCTTCAATACAAGTAAATTTCTTTCATGGACACTTCTGCCACTTGGCTTGTTGTTTATGTACTTTGAGCTCTACAAAAAAAAGCTACAAAATTTGTCTATATAAATGACCACAAAAATGTAATACTTACCTTTATATTTCAGTAACCCTGTAATAAATTCTATTGATATATCTTCTAGTCTTTGAATATGTATGTGGAATGGTTGAAGTAACCCTAGAGATTTTACTATCTCTCTTTTATTTATTATGCAAACCTGACCTTCTCTTACAAAATTTTGAATATCTTTCTTCATTCCTTCAAAAAATATATTTTTTGATCCTTTGAGATGTTTTAAGGAACCCTGCGTCCTACCATCAGAGAGACATGGGACTCCCTTAATATTTTTTTATTCAAATATGCTTGCATGCATAAAAATATTCTACATTTGCACAAAAGTATATCTCTCTTTCACTCCCAATGCTCCATAGAGTTCATCCCATCCTTTATAAATTTTAGTTTTTGTTTAGTACTATTGTCATTTTTCCATTATGGCAAACTTCTTCTAGCCACCTAAGAATAGAAAATGTAATTGGATATAAATTTGAGGCCTCTTCTATTTTAGAAAGAGCATCATGTACTAAATTTTCCTTACCCTTTTTGCAGATTATCTCAAAATTAAAACTTTGCATTTTTTCTCCTCATTTTTGTTAATCTTCTAATGAAAATCATAGCTTCAAAAATACTTTATGCTATCATGGTATATCTTGACTTTAAAGTACCTCCCAATGATATACTATCCCCATTTTTTATTGCATGTAATATTGCTTCCATTTATTTTCATACGTAGATTTCACCAAATATTTTCTTTGAATTCCTTGCTTTTAAAAGCCAATGATATCCCTTAATGTGTTAATGTTACGTAAATTCCTTGTCCTAGTGCCTCACACTCTACTATGAATGTTTTACCAAAAGTAGGTGCAACCGATGTTGGTGTAGAAGACATGGCATCCATTAAAAGAGAGAATGTCAAAGTAGCCTCATCATTCCATATAAATTATATTTTCTTCAAGGGATATGTGAGTGGACTTGAAATACATGCATAATTTTTAACAAATTATCAATAATATCATGTAAGTCTAAAAAATCTTCTTAGAACCTTGATTTTCTTAGGAATAGGTCATTTTGTAATAGCTTGTATCTTTTGAGGCTCCAACTTCACTCATTCCTTTAAAACAATATGAACCAAATACTCGAATTCTTATTTCTCAAAAGCACATTTGGATATTTTTACATAAAAATGATTCTCAATAGTTTATATAACTTTTCCACATGTTTAGTGTGGTATTTCCATGATTTATTATAAATATGTGTATTATCAAAGAAAACCAACACAAATTTTATAAGATGGGATCAAACAAAATTGTTCTTAAGTCGAGCCCGCCGGACTTCAAACGGCGATAAACCATAATTCAAATTAAATTCGCGTTCCAAAATAGCTTGCTGACGTCGGCCAATTTTGTGACGCGAAAACCAAATGAATTCCGCCCTAATCTTTTTCGGGTCCAGATTTCCACTGCACGAGCGGCCCAGACAAAGATCCGCTCCAATCAATTTCTGCCACGTGTCCTCAATCAAAAGTTGCCATGTTCCCAGATGCGGGTGCATTCGATGGCGTTTAAGGCGATGAGACATGGATGTGGCGATTTCATATCAATCGCATTAAGTTTTAACGATGTTCATTAAGTTTTAACGTTGTTCAATTAAGTTCCAAGGTTTTCACATCAAATCGCATTAAGTTTTAACATTGTTCAAGATCGGACCTCCACTCCTGTTAGTGATTCCGCATGCTCCAATATGATCCGGCCTTCGGCTCTCATCAATGAGATTAATTATGACGGGCGTTCTTCGATGCCATTGCAGTCGGGTCGATAAAATGGCGTTTCGCTATGGTTTTTCAGACGAGCCACAACCTTTGAATTGCAGATGCTCTCCGGTTGCTGGGTTACACTGCCTGCTCACTGTGACGAGAAGGAGAAGTGGCCAGCTGAACTGCTGCTTAGACCTTGGTGCAAATCTGCATTTCTCTCGGTCTGGTCTGTGTCTGTCTTCCTCGGTTTCTTGGAATCCTGTTTCTCCGTCTCGTCTTGTGCCCACTGCTGAGACTGCACCCATGCCTCGCCTGCGTCAAAGGATGCGTTGCCGCAGGGGGAGCACTAGAGGTCAACCCTTGTGCGCTCCCTCCAGCCCCTCAATCGAGTCGTCATCCCAGTCCAGTGATTATTCCGCAGGTCACTATGCAAACACTAGAGAAGTGGACAGGGTCGAGTTCTAAGATCTGGCCACCGTATGGGCTCCCCTGCTCCTCATTTCCCCACTGCTTCACCGTCTCCCACGACGCGCAGTGCGTTTTTTTTCCTTTAATTGCTCTCTGAACCGCCCACGAATCATGGCTTCAATCACCGTGGTTTTCCGTGAGGAGGCCCAAGTGGAGGAACAATGCACCCGTTCGGCGGGTCTGAGCTCAAAAAAAGCCGGCCAGCGTTTGGGCCTTCAGGAGGGGAGTGGTGGCATGAATGTGGAGATAGCACCTGGCGATCCTGGACCTTCCAAAGGATAGTGTTGAATCGTCGAGGAACCACCAGATGAGTAGTTTGGTTAATTTGGTTTTCTTGCTTCGCGGCCCACTTAATTGGGCCTGTTTTAGATTATATTACTGTGTTGGACCTCTGTAATATTTTTGAATTCTGTAAACGTTCAAGACTGGTTTCCCCGTATGAGGGCAGTCTTCTTTTTTTATTTTTTGATGACAAATTTGCGATGTCTGGGCAATGATTTTGACTTCGGTCATGTTGTAATTTTATTCCCACTGTTAATAGATTAACTTTACTTAGAAAAAAAAAACAAAAAATGTTGCCCTGTTTCTATTTTAAACCTATTTTTTGAAATATAGAGCCATGTTTATATGATTATTTATAGTCGAAGCGCTGCGGGGTGGTTTATTATATTAATATTTCACGAACGAATTATATTCAGAAGAAAAAAAATGTTGCTATGTTTCTATTTTAAACCTGTTTTTTGAAATACAGAGCCATGATTATATGATTGTTTATAGTCGAAGCGCTGCAAGGTGGTTTATTATATTAATATTTCATGGTCGAATTATGTTCATAACAATTGGAGGAAAAAAACAAAACAAAACAAAATGTTGCCATGTTTCTATTTTAACTCTGTTTTTTTAAATACAGAGCCATGTTTATATGATTGTTTATAGTCGAAGCGCTGCGAGGTGGTTTATTATATTAATATTTCACGGTCGAATTATGTTCATAACAATTGGAAAACAAAAAAATGTTGTCCTATTTCTATTTTAAACCTGTTTTTTGAAATACAGAGCCATGTTTATATGGTCTACATATTATACTCTTTCTCTGTATATCTACAAGAACCTTTTGGCTATGAACAGGGTGGATGCCGTAGCGAGCTACTAATGGAAACAAGCGAGCCTGAACCTTACATCTCGGATGCAACAGATGGTTACCAATTTTGGAATCAAGCGAGCCTGATCTTACAAGCAAGCCTAGGTTTCTGCAGATGGTTTCTATTTCCGGGAACAAGTGAGCCAGAACATACAATCGACCCTGGGTTTATACATATTTTTGCTCTAACATGGATACTTTTTGTGTGAGGCGTATATCAACGGTACATGTCTTTGCACATTTCCTGTATCCGCTTTATGATACTATTTTATGTGTTGACAGGTTATCACTCTATCTTCAAAACTAGCGATGTTGGTCTATGTCGCTGGTTTATTGATATGGTCTGATGGTCTTTTTATATTTTGGACATATCACACTCCTCACATAATTAGCGTTTTTCTCTGTTCAAAGATTTTGAGTACTTTAATTTGTATTTGGAACAATGGACGTCGGTACTCTATCTGTTGTTTTACTATTCTACATACTACTATTTCACTTTCTTATAGATGCCTCGGACATATTTGAATGCTTTCTCAGATTGTCGATAATCTCCATGTGGACCATTACTGGATTTTATATCATGTCTCTGTATGTGACATGGGGTATTTTTCTATCATTGTCTGGGGTGGAACTTCCACTTTTCTGGATGGATATTTGGGTTCCAATCTTCAGATGGGAAAATGTAATGACTTCATGGATTGTTTTACTTCATATAATATATTCAAAACAGCGTTTTTTCTCTTGTGAAAAAAAAAATGATTGTTTATAGTCGAAGCGCTGCGGGGTGGTTTATTATATTAATATTTCACGGTCAAATTATGTTCATAACAATTGGAAGAAAAAAAATGTTGCCATGTTTCTATTTTAAACCTGTTTTTTGAAATACAGAGCCATGTTTATATGATTGTTTATAGTCGAAGCGCTGCGGGGTGGTTTATTATATTAATATTTCACGGTCATTGGAACGCCCACAATTCATAACAAATATTGGAGATTTATTGTCATGTTTTAAAGTTTCATTTTTTTATTTTTTTTTTAAATTGAACACGTCGTCAGTGTACCGACGCTTTGTAAGCGTCGGTCTTTCGACGTCTTGAACGATTTCCGTCGGTCTTCCAAGGGTTGGTATTGCAACGCTTTTGGAATGCGTCGGTATTGTGACGCTTCTGAGACGCGTCGGTCTTGCGACAATATAAAAACGTCGGAAGAGCGACGTTCAAAACGTCGAACCACATTTCGTCGGAATTGCGACAGTTTACAAAGGTCAGAAGAGCGACGCTCAAAACGTCGGACCAAATTTCGTCGGAATTGCGACAGTTTACAAACATCGGAAGAGCGACATTCAAAACGTCGAACCACATTTCGTCGGAATTGCGACAGTTTACAAACGTCGAAAGAGCGACGCTTGTTTGGAAGCGACGGAAAAAGTGTCGGTAGTGCGACACTTTGTCAGTGCGTCGAAATTGCGACGTAATGGCAGACCACGTTTTGCCCGTCCTCAAACCGTCGCTCTTGCGACAACTATGTGTCGGAATAGCGACGAAGTGGCCGTCGGAAATTGGGCCAAATTTTCTAGTGTTAGATATTAAAAAGGAACTACTGACTTTGGTCTTTGGTATCCCAAGAGCTCAACTCTTACTGTAACAGCTTACTCAGATACTAATTGGGCTGAAGTGTGGATGATCAAAAAAGCACCAGTGGGAATGCACTCTTCATGGGAGATTATCTTGTATCTTGGCTCAGCTAAAAGCATCTATATCCCTTTCTATAGTTGAAGCTAAATATATAGTTGTGGCTGATTATTGTACACAACTACTATGGATGAGGGAAGCTTTGAAAGATGTCAACATAGAAACTAAGCACCCAATCACCATTTTTTGTGACAACACTAGCGCCATCAGTCTTTCAAAGAATCCAGTGTTGCACTCAAAAACCAAACATATTTCAATCAAATACCACTTTCTCCGTGAACAGGTGTTGAACAAAATATCAAGTTGGAATATGTCGATACAAAGGAACAAATTGCAAAGATATTTACAAAGCCCCTTCCCCAAGAAGCATTTGAATATCTTCGTCAAAAGATGGGGGTCATTGCGCTTGCCTCACATTAAAGAAACCAAGCAAAGGAGCAACATAATAGGGGGAGCAGCATGACAGGGGGAGTACATTGGCACCCTATTTTCCATTGATGTCAAAGGGGGAGAAAAAGGTGGAATATTTCCCTCAATGACAAAGGGGGAAGTTGTTAATCAAGGTTGTCATTGATGTAAATATGGTAATTAGATGCTTGATGATGATGAATGATCATACTTGTTGAAGAATTAGATGATGGATGATGGAAAACATATATCACTATGGCATAATAACCTTGTGATGAAGAATCAAACCATAAAGAATCCCAAGACATTCTGCCCTACCTCCATTTCTGCACAAATAAATGACCAGTCACATTAAGAATTATTTTTCTCTATCTTGGATGCTGAAATTCTCTATGAAACATTCACCATCATCTAGAGTAAAATTTATCCTTTCCAATGAGCTATTACTTGACCCGAAACTCCTTTTGAAGATTATTTATCCTATTGTTGACATATAGCCGACCTGTGCCCTAGCCCTAATGTCGGCCTCCCTCATAAAGTCACGTCTCACATCCTATGTGTATTAATAAGATCTTAAAACCTCATTTTCTCTCGAGCAGTTCGATGAAAAATACAGAAAGGAATAGTACACTTCACAAGTTGTGAACTCAAGAGAGGGAGCATTTAATAAAAGAAAAGAGACTACGGATGGGTCTGGAATATTTCTAGGATATTTGATAACTAAAACAACTACATGAAATCTAACCTACACGCAACATACCATTGTGATCACCTTCGTACCTACTTCAACATACTTTGGATTTGCTTCAGTTGTAGCAAACTTTGGAACCTGTGATCATCTTCGGACCTGCTTCCGCTGTAACAGACTTCGAAACCTGTGATCCCCCTCGAGACTATTCGTTGAAGTTTTATCCTAGAAACTGTGGTCTCAACAGTGGAATACTCCACAGACTTTGCTATCTTGCTTACCCTCGGATTTGTGGAAGGATAACTGTGGCTCATACCCTCAATCACCCTCGGAACTATGCACACTTCAGACATTTGGATAAATGACAGAGTAAAGCTCAGATAATTGGAAGAAGATTAGATTACGTGCAAGCTCAGTCTTAGACATCATCATACCTTCAGATCTGAGCTTTGGTGCAACATGATATTGTTGCTAAAGTTCTGATGCAGTAAGGACCTTGAAAAGCTGTGGTGCAGAAGCCTTGGCATGGTGCAGCACTGAATTTTTGGTGTCTTGATGTGGTGCAGAAATCCTGGTGCAGTACTGAAGTCTTAGTGCAAGAACTTTGGTACAGAATTGATGAAGAAGTATGGTTTAGAATCATTGGTGCACTTTGGTGCAAATTGGTGCATTAGAGCACTTTTTGAATCAATCATTGATAATGAAGCCAAGAAGGATTGATGTCCTTGGAGTAAGAGCTCCTAAACACTAGGTTGGTGTCTTGAGAAGATAGAGTCGAAGCCCTAGAGGTCGGAGCCTCATCAAAGTCCAAGATGGTGCTTCACAACAGGGTGGTGCATGTTTCATTGAAGGGTTGGTGCCCTCACACATCTATTGTACTCAATTACTTGAAAAGGGATTGAAGTTCTTATTGATCCTTAACAATATTATTATTATACACCTCTCTGTTTTTTAATTGTGAAGAATCTAACTTGCAAAAATTAACAATTGAAAAGAAACATTGATTCACCCCCCTCTCAATGTTTCCAACAATTGGAATCAGAGCTAGCTTCTTCATTATCAGCGTAATAGTTGGAAGAAAGATTCTTAGGCACAATGAAGAACATCGAAGCAACAAGGAAGTTGTCTATCTTTGATGGAACAAATTTTGGTTTTTGGAAGAAGAGGATGTCCTACTATCTAATGTCTCTTGGTCCTGAAATATGGCACTCTGTCTTGGATGGGTACAAAGCTCCCTCCGGTTTTCCAACTGATCCAGAAGAAAGAAAAACCTGCATTTCTAATGCCAAAGCTTTAAATTCCATCACTAGTGGAATTACCAATTCCGAATTCACGAAAGTCATGAATTGTGACACGACCAAAGAAGTATGGGATAAGTTGGTTTCCCTGTATGATGGGGACTCCAAAGTTAAGTCAAAGCTTCAAACCTATAGAAGACAATTCGAGAGTCTGAAAATCGATGATGAAGAAGATATTGCATCATACTTTCTCCGAGTAGTTGAAGAGGTTAACTCTCTTAAAGGGGCTAGGAGAAGATATTGAAGAAAGCATTATTGTTCAGAAAATCCTGAGATCGCTTCCTAACAAATTTGACTCCAAAGTAAGTGCCATCGAAGAAATGAACGACCTAGATACTCTCAAGATGGATGAACTTACGGAATTCTCATTGCCTATGAGATGAGGAAAGGAAGTCCAAATTATAAAGAAGCAACATTCAAAGCCTAAAAATCAACAAAAAAAGGTAAAAGATGGAATTACAGCAGCGATGAATCTGATGTTGAAACCGAATTAGCTCAATTTGTACAATGACTTAAGAACGAATCTAAGCTAAAAGGTGAGTACCCTCTTATTTGTTTCAAATGTGGAAGAATAGGTCATTACGCTGCAAAATGTCCTCATAAACATGATAGTGATGATGAAGAGGACTCTAAAAAGATGATGTACAAAATGAAAGGGCTTAATAAGAAGAACTTCTTCTCCAAACACGATGAGTCTGATGAAGATGAATTTGTAGTCATCAAAAAAAAAAAAATCAACTAGAAATGTGTCATCGCAAAAAAAGTGATGATGAATCAGATAAGGAAAGTAACTATTTTGGAAGCAAAGAAACGTTATTCATGGCATTTACAAATGATGATGATTCAAAACTGGAAGATGAAAAAAACATGGATAGATTACTAATGAGTGCCATTGAAGAAAATGAGAATCTACCAAAGAAAATAATTTCTCTCAAAATAGAAAAAGAGGAAGCAAAAAGAATGTAAGACTTCTTGAACAATAAGCCAAAAGAGAAGGATTATATCTATGAAAAATGCAAAGCCGAAATAATCTCTAAGAAAGGAATTGGAGCGAATCAAAAGGAGTTGGCGAAGCTCTCAAGCACTTGATAACATTTTTAATACTCAAAAACCTCAAACTCGAAGAAGGATGGGCTGACAAACACTCCTAGAAAAGATGATGTTGCTCTATTATCTTTAATAGAACCTGAAATTTTTTTCAAGCCAGTAAAGATCCTCATTGGATAAAGGCCATGGAAGAAGAAATGTCTCAAATCGAAAAGAATGAGACTTGGGAGCTGGTACCTCGCCCAAAAAATAAAAATATAATTGAAACAAAATGGGTATTTCAAAAACAAGATGAATGAGGATGGACAAATCATCAAAAATAAAGCCAAACTTGTATGCAAAGGATACTCGCAAATTGAAGGAATTGACTTTGAAAAAACCTTTGCACCAGTAGCTCGATTGGAAACCATAAGAATGTTTTTAGCATTTACTTGCTCCAAAGGATTCAAGGTTTATCAAATGGATGTAAAATCAGCATTCCTGAATGGAGATCTCAAGGAAGAAGTTTACATGGAGCAACCAAAAGGATTTGATCTTGCCGAAGGAAAAGACTTTGTATGCAAACTGAAAAAGGCCTTGTATGGATGAAAACAAGCCCCTAAAGCATGGTATGCAAAGTTGGATCACTATCTGCAACAAGAAAGTTTCAAAAAGGGAGTAGCAAGTAGCAATCTCTACATGAAGATGGACAAGGAAAAACTTATGATCACTCTTGTATACGTTGATGATCTAATCTTTGCTAGCAATGATGATGAGATGAGCCATGAATTTGCTCCAAATATGTCCAAAAGATTTGAAATGTCAATGGTGCGCTGTCTTACTTTCTTGGGCTACAAATATCTCAAACCTCTGCAGGCATGTTTATATCTCAAGCAAAATATCTTAAAGACATGCTCAAAAGATATGGGATGGAAGATTGTGCATCTATGAGCACACCGATGACCACAAATTGTAAATTAAGTAAAGATGATGATACCCCTCTCATAGATGCGACTCTTTACAGGTCAATAATTGGAGTTTTTTTATATTTAACTACCACAAGACTAGACATTATGCAAACAGTCGGAATGGTGGCAAGATTTCAATTAATTCCTAAACAGTCTCATCTAGCAGATGTGAAGAGAATACTTAGGTATTTAAAAGGAACCACTGATTTTGGTCATTGGTATCCCAAGAGCTCAACTCTTACTATAACAACTTACTTCGATTGTGATTGGGTTGGAAGTGTGGATGATCGAAAAAGCACCAATGGAAATGCATTCTTTATGGGAGATTGTCTTGTATCTTGACTTAGCAAAAAACAATCATTTGTATCTCTTTCTACAGCCGACACTGAATATATAGTTGTTGTTGATTGTTGTACACAAATACTATGGATGAAGGAAGCTTTGAAAGATGTCAACGTAAAAACTAAGCAACCAATCACCATTTTTTGTGATAATACTAACACCATTAGTGTTTCAAAGAATCTGGTGTTGCACTCAAAAACCAAAAATATTCCAATCAAATACCACTTTCTCCGTGAACATGTTGCAGAACAAAATATCAAGTTGGAATATGTCAATACAAAGAAACAAATTGCATATATCTTTACAAACCCCTTCCCCAAGAAGCATTTGAATATCTTCGTCAAAAGATGGGGGTCATTGTGCTTGCCTCACATTAAAGAAACCAAGCAAAGGTGCAGCATAATAGGGGGAGCAGCGTGACAGGGGAGTACATTGGCACCCCATTTTCCATTGATGTCAAAGGGGGAGAAAAAGGTTGGCATATTTCCATCAATGATAAAGGGGTAGATTGTTTATCTAGGTTGTCATTGATGTAAATATGGCAATTAGATGCTTGATGATGATGAATGATCATACTTGTTGAAGAATTAGATGATGGATGATGGAAGACATATATCACTATGGCATAATAACCTTGTGATGAAGAATCAAACCATAAAGAATCCCAAGACATTCTGCCCTACCTCCATTTTTGCAGAAATAAATGACCAGTCACATTAAGAATTATTTTTCTCTATCTTGGAGGCTAAAATTCTCGATGAAACATTCACCGTCATCTAGAGCAGAATTTAGACTTTCCAATGAACTATTACTTGACCCGAAACTAAAATACTCTAGGAGAAATTGATTTTTGAAGATTATTTATCCAATTGTTAACATATAGCCGACCTGTGCCCTAGCCCTAATGTCAACCTCCCTCATAAAGTCATGTCTCACATCCTATGCGTATTAATAAGATCTTAAAACCTCATTTTCTCTCGAGCAGTGCGGTGAAAAATACAAAAAGGAATAGTACAGTGCACAACTCGTGAATTCAAAAGAGAGGGATCATTTAATAAAAGAAAAGAGACTACAAATGGGTCTGGAATATTTCTGGGATATTTGATAACTAAAACAGCTACATGAAATCTAACCTTCATGCAGCATACCACTGTGATCACCTTCGGACCTGCTTCAACATACTTCGGATTTGCTTCAGCTATAACAGACTTTGGAACCTGTGACCATCTTCGGACCTGCTTCAACTATAACAGACTTCGAAACTTGTGATCACCCTCAGAACTATTCGTTGAAGTTTTATCCTAGAAACTGTGGTCTCATCAGTCGAATACTCCACAAACTTTGCTATCTTGCTTACCCTCGGATCTATGGAAGGATTACATGGCTCATACCCTCAGTCACCCTCGCAACTGTGCACACTTCAGACATTTGGACAAGTGACAGAATAAAGCTCAGATAATTGGAAGAAGATAGGATTACGTGCAAGCTCAATCTTATACATCATCTTACCTTCAGATCTAAGATTTGGTGCAACATGATATTGTTACTAAAATTCTGATGAAGTAAGGACCTTGAAACGTTGTGGTGCAAAAGCCTTGGCATGGTGCAGTACTGAATTTTTGGCTTCTTTATGTGGTGCAAAAATCCTAGTGCAATATTGAAGTCTTTGTGCAAGAACATTGATACAGAATTGATGAAAAAGTATGGTTTAGAATAGATGGTGCATATTGGTGCATTAGAGCACTTTTTGATTCAATCATTGATAATGAAGCCAAGGATTAGTGTGCTTGCAGTAAGAGCTCCTAAACACAAGGTTGGTGCCTTGAAAAGATAGGGTCGAAGCCCTAAATGTCAGACCCTCATCAAAGTCCAAGTTGGTGCAAGTCCAAGTTGGTGCTTGGCAACAAGTTGGTGTCTATTTCATTAAAGGGTTGGTGCCTTGAGAATATAGGGTTGAAGCCCTAGAGGTCGAAGCCCTAGAGGTCGAAGCCTCATCAAAGTCCAAGTTGGTGCATGTTTCATTGAAGGGTTGGTGCCCTCACACATCTATTGTACTCAATTATTTGAAAAAGGATTGAAGTTCTTATTGATCCTTAATAATATTATTATACACCTCTCTGTTTTTTAATTTTGAAGAATCTAACTGGGAAAAATTAAGAATTGAAAAGAAATATTGATTCACCCCCCTCTCAGTATTTCCAACATGATAGCAAGGGTGGTAATACTAACGTTGTGTATGCACATGCCGCCAACCTAGGCATGTTTGTTTGCTTCGGTATTTCAGCTCCAGGTGTCATCAATGGTCGGTGGGATTTGTCTTGGAGCATGCCTCTTGGAAAGTCAATTCAAATAGTGTGGGATCCCAAGGAGAGGGGTAGTCGCAGTGCAATCATGTAGAATTCACTGGAGATTTTGCCCTGCTAGTTCAGCTCGTGGAGCCCAGTGTTTGGCCAACCCTCAAAAACTTTAGTGGTGTTGTGGTAAGCTTTGTACCTTTTTTTTGGTTTAATCTTTGCCTTGGTTTTGTGCCAGAGATGTGTCTTGCATGTTGTTCATGTTCTTTCTCTAGATGGGTGTGTTCTTGTGGTGGAAATTTGAACAAGGGCACTCTAACATTAGTTCCTCAGCCACCAAGAGACAGAAATCAAGTTGTTATCATTGTCTTGACCCTAAAGGGTGGGGGCAGAACTAACGTTTTGGGAGTGGAAGCCGAAATTGTGAAAGTTAGAATTGTTCTTTTTTTTCTTCCGCTACGTGCTGGGCAAGGGGTGTGTGTGTGGTACATGTGCTCGACTTACATCAAAGCCCCTTCCTGGTGTACTGGTGGTAACGCGGTAATGTTGAGACAACACAAAAGAGCCTGGTAAGGAGCAACGCCTCAACACCAACTAGGGGACAAGGCTGGTCAAGAAAAAGCAGTGGAAAAGGATGAGGTTGTGGGTGTTGCGTTGGTGGTGGAGGTGGCCTGGAACTGCGTACAATCCCCTGATCAGGTGGGGCAGTCGTCGTTGGTGGGGGAGGTGGCCTAGGACTGCATACAGTCCCTTGATCAAGTGGGGCAGTCACCATCATTGGAATCGATGGACGTGTAGATAAGAAGTATATTGGCCACCTTAGAGGAAATGAAGCAGCAAAGACATGAGGACCGAAATGAGGACATATCATTCCTAAACGACTTGCAACAAAATTAGTGGGATATTCTTGATCTCATGGCATCATTGAGCAAGAGCCAACGACGTACCAATGAAACACTGAAGGAGGTGCAGGCGTGCCTTGCTCACGTGGAATTACATGCTCATAGGGATCCAGTCCTCTTGCAGCTCTAGGTGCTACTCATGTACCTGATTTAATGCTGATTGTTGGTTGTTTATTTATTCTAGTGTGTTTTGGGCTGTATGGTCTTTATCTTTGAAGATCATGTAACACCAAAAAAAAAAGGTATCACTAGCGTTTTTAATCATTTTATTTTAGTTTCATTTTTTCATTTTTCTTATTCACATTTCATACACTTTTCATAATTTTATCCATAAATTCATAGAATTTTATGAATTAATTTTATAGAACAATCATTAATCTAATTAGTCAAAATCACTCAAAAATCACATATAACTTGTTGATTCATATGAAATATCTTCTTATAATGAAGATCACATTTTAAATATAAAATAAAAAATAAAAAATAAAATCACAATCTAACCAAAAAGAGTTTTGACAAATTCTAACCAAAAACTCTAAAACATAGCCAAGAACTCTAAAACATAGAACAGTTAAACAACACCATAACCAAATAGTAAGAAAAGAATGCAAAAATAAAACTAAAACCTAACAAATATTAAGCACATAAAATAAACCTTACCATCTTCTCAACCTAATTATTGAATATCAGATTATTCTTTTATCTAACAAACAATTTTAAAATAAAATAATAATTAATTAAAACAAAAACAAAAACAAAAAAAACTATAAATCAATCATAATTTACTACCCAGCACTCATTTACTCACTACATAATACTTAATATTGTCCACCCACCATTTTCAAACTTTTTACAATATAAACCTTAAAATATAAAATGTCTTAACATGTGTAACCGTGATAGTAGCCTTGATTAAAAGTTTTGATTGATCTTTCATGCATTATTTTTCTAATTGATAACGATGTTAAAATGGGACTTCAGCCATCAAAATCCCTCGTAGCATTTTTCTAAATTGCAGAATCACTAGTAGGATTTCTCTAAATTGCAGAGTTACGGGACACACCAGGAAACAGAATTAATTGTTTGCAAAGTAGCGGTCGTATAAAAAAATGTTTAACATCAGATCACTTTGATTGCACTTATTGAAAAAAATTTAGTTCGAAGAGTTCGGAAAGAGAATTTAGGATCTGTGCACTTTGAACAAAATTGTTCAAGCTTAAATTAGGCCAAAGTCACTTTTTTTACAGCTGACTACTCGGTGTGCCACTTTGAGAACAAACGATGCCACCAAGTTGATTAGAGATGTGGTCTTCTATGTTGGTTTTCATCCTGATTGGGGTCCTTATACTGACCTAAATGCCTATATGCCATTATATACAGATTTTCATAAATCTCACCATAGAAATAAGAAATTTTATAATATCTTTAAAACTCTACTGTTCTACTGTACAATGTATTCCCTTCTCCCTGATGGGGGAATGTTCAGCCTTTAAAGGACCTCATAGCGATATATCTAAACACAAATTTCAACTTCATGGATGCCCTTCTCTCTGAAACAAGGAATGTTTAAACTTTAAAGAATGCTGAAACAATAATATCCTATATTATAAGGATCGAGGTGTTACAACGCAAACACACATAGTCGAGTAGAATGCAACCAAGCTTTTGCAACTGAACCCAATGCACTTTCAAATGTACTAAATTAATTTTCAGAAACTTCTCACAGGAAAAGATTAGTTTCATCTAACCATTCTAGTTATAACATGAAATTAATAAATGCCATGACACAATCATAACAGAGGTAACAACAAAACAACAGTAGAACATTAAAATGAATTTCATGCCAAGTTTATGCTTAAAAAAACTCTAACCAAGATCAAATCAGTGTGACAAACCATATAGCAAAACGATGACCAAATATCAAGACCATTCCTTATTTCAGCTCTAGTTGAGGCATCTCAAACAGAAAATAGTCCTTGTCTAGGTTGTCCTTACATGCCTTGCAAATATGTTACTTCTTAGAGGTTTTGGCATTACTACTGCCAGTATCTTTTCCTCCAGATTCTGCCGCTGCCTTTTTTGCAGTCTTTTCCTGAAGTGCCTTAGCATCTCTGTATTACACGAAAATCATAGTGGACATTACTAAAACTCTCATTTTGGGAAAAAATGAAAACGCCTGACAATTAACTATTTGAGCATTTTAGTCTAACTACAGTTAGGCATCATGAATATCCAGAACTACTTGAGGCAGAGACCTTAATGTAGCCTTCACGTTAACAATAGTGAATCGTTTTGGAAAAGAACACAGGACAACATAACTATTTCAGCATTTAGGTCTAACTAAAGTAACTAATGCAACACGAATATCCAGATGTACTTGAAGCAAAGGCCTTGACACAACCTTCGTAGTCATTAGTGATTTTACATGGACACTGCTTCAGTAATCCAATCCTTGAAACAATAAATGCACAGAAAATCACAATAATAAAACAAAATTAAATTTGCAGAGAAGAGTACCTTTCTCTTCGTTGTTCAGGAGTAAGGCCATCATCCTTGTTCTTCCCTGCCTTAGCAGTTCGGGCAGCAGCCCTCTCTCTATCACGATCTCTCTGATTTCCGCGTATGCAAGGTTAAGGACACATTCTCTCTGAATTTGTTTCCATAAACAACCACCATTCTCTCTGGAATTCATCATAGAAGAGGCAAGTGAAACAATCCATTGATGACTAATAATAAGACACTCAAAGGAAGTCCATCCTCGATAAAATCTGAGACATGGCCCCAGATTTTCTATGTTGGAATTTTTTGGATCAAACAGGGCAAATGGATTTTCCAGGGCCACCCAAATTTCGTATCTGTGAATCAGAAGGAACATCGAAGAAACAAGGGAAACCAAAATTGGACAGAGAAAAGATGATTTTAGCTCTAGATGAAAAAAGTAACTAAAATCATGAAAGATATAGATGGATGATCATGGTTAAAGCAAGTATAAATGGCGGTGGAGCAGACAACATAGAAAACCAAAGACCCTCCAAAATTCCAGCAGCCGAACTTAACTTTTATGGTGCTTCGCATGGAAACCCTAGTCTGGCGAGAATTGAAGGATTGGAAGGAATGATAAAGTAGAGGCTCTCTTTGTTTTTACATTGAAAATATCAGGGAGTAAGTAAATTTATTGATGTCCAACTGATGACCACAAAAGTAGGTCAATGGAACTGAAGAAGAGTACATTCAGTATGGCTACAAAGTGGGAGTGCAAGCACATCTCCTAAAAATGTGCTAAAAATAACATATATAGAGAGGGAAACCAGTGGCAGTGCTACCATGACACATGTATAAGAGACCATGGTATAATACAAAATACTCAAAGCCTTTGACACGATACAAAATAGTAAAGGCCTGCTAAAAGGGAACGAGTTAATGAGATGGTAAGGTCTGGCAATGGAGCTAGAGATACAAGGGGCTCTAATGATCAATGGCAAGAAAGACAAATTGGGTACAGGTTCGCCGTCAAAGTCCCCTGGGACCAGCAGTGGATCCGACCATATGACCTTGGGCGGAGATGTATGAGTGAAGAATACTGCTACCATCCAAGGTCAGAAGGAAGAAACTCTGAATAGGTCTCTGGCCACTTCTATAGGACTGGGAGGCAACTAATAACTTTGTGGTGGTCATTCATCATAGAAGAGGCATGTGAAATATTCATCGATGACTGTTGATAAGGAACTCAAAAGGATTCCATAGTAATGACCTAACATGAACAGCATAGTTAATGCCCCACAACAAAACTATCAAAATTGCTGATTTAAAAGGAAATCAATTCTCAACTTGCAACAAAATCAAATATATGATAGCTGACATTGATCTTAAATTGCAATAACTTCAAAGTTACATCAGATAATCATATTGAAATAGGGAACCTATTACCAAAAATTCTGGATCATAGAGCAATTTTGCTCAAACTATAGTTGGAGCTGCAGTTTACTGCTGAGGCCAAAGGAGCATTAAACATCCACCAAGATTACATTCTCATGTCATCTGCCCTACAGATGATGATGCCAGGTGCAAGTCCCAGGAAATTTTGGCAGAAGAGTTCCACATCCTTGAATGGCATGTGTGAAAAACAGATGAGGCTGGGTGGAAGTCCCAGGATATTTTGGCAGGAAAGTTACACCTCAAACTTGACATTAAAGCCAAAGCCAATCCATGTTATACAGTGCAGCCCATAAAACTTTGATTGTCTTTATTGAAGCTACTTCAGTAGAAAAGGGAAAGAAAATATAAATGTCAATTGTGCCAAATAGAAAATCGATTCCTTTGCCTATAACAGCAACACAGAGAATACAACTCTAGGGCCATGGATTAGCTACACGTTGAACACTTGCAATGATAATGACCCAGAATTCCAAACCCTGTAAGCATGCTCCCCATGATAATGCAGGGAACAAAATCTTGTGAATGAGTCAGGATATTGTGGTTGACAAAATCTTATGAAACATTGATCATGATAATGCAAGAAAACTAATTCCAGTGATGATAAGCACTGCTAGTGTGAGAAAAAGGGTGGCTAGAGGCATTTGGATCAAGCAAGTGAAAGCTGTCAAGATTTAGTGGATTACCTGAACCCAGTTGACATCCACACAGCAAAGCTTCCTTCACATGGAAAACAAAAGAAGCAGACAATCCCTCATAATAGCAGAGAAGCTTGACAATTTTTTGGTAAGTGATTACTCTTTGATAAGGCCTCTTTAGAACATGAAAGTCATCCAATGCTACATTTAGACTTGACAAATTGCAATGCACAAACATCATGGAGGAAAGAAGGCCACTTGAGAAGAGGTTATAAAATGTTCATCCTGGAAAAAATGTTAATACTTGTGAAAAGGGAACTGAAAGAATAAGAATAGGCATGCTTTTGGTAATATATTCCTCCAAGACAAACTTGAAAATAAATGGAATAAAAAGAATGTTCAACTCCAAACTGAGCCCTGACAGTGTCTTGCTGCATAAAAAGGATAAGCGGAAATGTGAGTAAATTTTGGCAAACAAAATTCCAAAGTAAACTGAAAAGAAAAGGCCATTAAAGGCTTGGAAAATAGCTTGTAAACTAGAAAGTAGCCGGTGCCTTGGTCTAAGGTAATTAAAAGGGTTCAACAGAACTAGAATTGAAAACTTTTCAGCAGATGAGTCATAGAATGAAATACTCTATGGAAAACGAAAAAATGCCAGCAACATAAGCTAGGAGGCTTTGACCAGAACAGAAAATATACCAATGGAATCTTCATTTTCTTGAACAACATCAAACAGAAAATAAAAAATAGGTGGAAGACTTCTAAATTCTGCTTCTGGGAAGCTAGAAACAGCAATATAGCCTTACCATGGTGAGACTCCTGGGACCAATGGGAACCATTAGCCATGTAAATGATTTTGCCTGTATCCAGATCTTCCTTGGAAGAAAAGACCAGACTGTTGGGAACTGCTCAGAAGATTCCATAAAAGAGGCTCAGTGAAAGACATTAGTAAAAAAACCAAATGATCCATACTTCTGCCCAAGGAGACCAAGGAAAATTTCCAGAAAAAGAAATGGCCAAATGATCCATACTTCTGCCCAAGGAGACCAAGGAAAATTTCCAGAAAAAGAAATGGCCCCATAAGGCAAGACAAGTTTGAAGCTAGTACTCAGTTAGCCAGCCAATAGCGTAAAAGTTGAGAGGGAAGATCAAGAAAGAGACCAGAAAATATGGGGTGCTGTCTGAAAGACTGAAACCATGGCCATGCCATTGTCACTGTCCTAAAATAACAGCCTACCTATGGGTCACTGTAAAACAGCCGATAACAGGATTTTAAGATGGGATAGCCTTACATAGAGAGGATCCCAAGGACCCTCATGCTGCGTCCAGTGCCAATAGGCAGGAGAAAATAGAGATCACCTCCATATAAACTGCACAATGGCACATTATTGCTGAGGCATGATAGAAAATTTAATGACAAATCTGCAAAATCCTAGACATGTTGTTTTCCCACGACCTTGATGTCTGATGATAGATACTACTCTGCACATCATTTACAATTTTCAACCCAACTTCGTTATATTAATCAAAACATAATACAACAATCTAGGGCTCCCGTACCAGGGATAATGCCCTCAAATATTCACTAGTACAAGAATACAAAACTGGGGCTTGTTGTCAGTCCATCAACAACCAATCTACCCTCAACAAGATACTGACCGTCTAGCTGATGTAGAGCTCCTCACAGCTGCCCTGTTCTACCCTGTACCTGCCCGGTCCTTCAGCTCCCGCTCTGCAACTCCTGCCTCTATCAATCTGGCCATTGAATCTCGGCTATCAATCTGCTCACTAGTTCTGTCTTAGTCCATCAAGGGCACAACACATCGAGACTCTTGTTGAGTTGTTCACAACTCCACTTGTGAACAATTCTCACATGCCCACTGCTGCTCCTCAGCTACTCAGGGACTTTAGCCCACTATGGTCTTCCCGCGCTGCTCCAATGAAGACCAACATAGGGCACAGAGGGCTGCCACCTATCACTGCAAGGTGTCCATCTCCCACAAACATGGGTTAGGAGGATTGCCCATAATCTGCTGTAGAAGTCCTTCTCCACACACAAGTCTAGGGCCACTCAACACTGCTCCTAGCTGATCAAACCCTTGAGCTCATCCACTGCCACTCTAGCAACCACCTAAGTCCCATGAAGATGATGCACACCGAGCTCCAACTTGGGCACTATCACGCTATCCTCCAACAAACCATAAATGCCCAATGCATGTCCACACTTGGTACACGCTCCCCTCCAACAAACCACGACTGACCAATACTTGTTGTAGCATCTACCTCTAGCTAGGACATCCTCACACCTAGAAAACCCTCCTATTGGCTGCCAACAGACTTCATCAACTAGTCCTCTCCTAGGACACCCACCCATCCACCTGCATCAAAACATCACTCAAGGAGTCATCTGCAACCACAACTTGCTGCTGCCTCATTGCCCTGGCTGTTGGTTAGGGACTTCACAGCCCTTAACCATGCTCCAAATTACTCTGTTCCCTTGTCCAACCAACAGCCAACCTTTGCTGCCTTTTCTGGGCCACAATGCATTGCTTTAGGGCTTAAGGCTCGTCCTCTAGAACCCTGCAACTCATGGATCTGATTCGTCAAAGGTTGCAGCCTTCTAGCACAAGGGATCGCCACTGTTTGGGCTGCGGCTTCCTTTAGATGTCTGGGGCTAGGAGAGAGGGTCTCACTAGCCCTCTCGGGCCTCACAAACAATCACCAAAACTCGCTGCTGTAGCGGCCTTCAAAAAGTCCATGAAAACATGCACAGAATTCACCCAAACTTACCTCTGCAATGCAGCTAGGATGTGCACCTTTGGTCTGCTCCAAAACTATCCAAAACACGTCCAAACTACCCTTGTTTGAAGCCTCTGACCTGCGGGCCTGTAACTCAGGAAACTCGCACCCTAAACAGATCCAAAACAGTGCTCCTTGCCCACCTCGTCCTTCCTGAAACTCGCTGTCCAATTTCAGAGGTATTCTATGATGATCAGTGCACTTAGGATATGTCTAAATGCCTCACACTTGACCTATATTTATATGCATCAAGTGGCTCCAACAGATTTGTCTTTGGGCACCACTTTGACCTCAAGTCAACTTGCCCAATCTAGACAAATTTATCCATCATATTTTCAAAATTCACATCTCAACAACAACAACTCAGAATTGGACGATTCTCGATACGTTGGATTCATCTCGTCATCTACTATCATCCTCATCCATCACATGACGCAAACTCGTCACAGTTTTGGGCCAAACATCAATGGGTACAAACCCCAATGCTTGGGTTTCAAGCCCACAAGGCCACTTGTGTAGCTCCTTCCTCCAAACCTTCGATCCTCAAGGCTTGGAGTACCTCCCAAGCTACCAAATATGACAAGACAAGCTTCTAAGAAATTGAAAAAAGAGTGACCATAGATATCATTTTGTATGTTGGAACTTAGATATTATTTTTTGGGATTCAACTATGTTAAGTAAGTCATTCATCTATGACCATTTCCATGAGAGGTAGTCGTAACTGACTAATTTCTCATGATTTTTGAATAGTCCACTTAGCACTCATTGCATCAGGTGATGCTCACAGGGGTGAAGAAGTGGGATTGAAACTAGTGAAATGAATCACATAGCGTCAATCATTACTTCCGGGGCTTGCACCCAGTAACCAAGACTTCCCCAGGAGGTCACCCATCGCAGATCGCCTCTGGCTCAAGGGCGCTTAACTGTGGAGTTTTCCCCACAATCAAGCCCACATAGCATGCTACCACATGTTGGAACTTGTGGATTCCCCATGGCTGTTAATGGCTCTGAATCAGAACATTGAAGAAACAAAAGATTCCGAAAAATGGGAGGTGTAAATATTGATTGCAAAACCATAAGAGAGTAAACAAAAATCCAGAGATATAGGGATGGTTAATCATGGTTAAAGCAAGTACACAGGACATTAGGGCAGAAGACATAGTGATCTGGAGAAACCAAGAAATTCCACCAGTCATCCCAGGAGGCAGAAGAAAATATAGACCGCCTCCTCCTAAACTGCCCCATGACACGTTATTGTTGGGAAATTACAGAAATTTTAAAGAGAAGACAGTGAGGGTAGCTTAACAGCAGAGAAGAGTTCCTAAGGTTACAAATAGACTAACTATAGATCAAAAGGAACCAGAACTCCGCCCCAGGTTTTGAATGTTGGAACTTAAAATCTCAGACTTAACTTCGTGTTATGTACGTTGGAGCTCTGATGGGGCATCTAAGGGTGCATATCTCTACGAGTGCACAGCGCACCCCTATAGGAATTAATACCTAGGCATAACTAAATAAATAAATGCAGGTTTGTTTATTATTATTTCCTGAATGATTACTGCCGGAGAAATGAAGGGTAAACGATCTGTTCAGGGTTTCTTACTTTTTGTCTTATTTCCAAATGAAGCTTATCATCTGGATTTTTGCTTTGTAATTTTCTTATTTCTAAACGTAAGACTAGCTGAACCTTGTCGAGCTCAAGAATTTGAGACATGGCCCCAGATTTTGCATGTTGGAGCATATGGATCAAAAGGAACAAATGAATTTTCCAGGGCTCCCTACAGCCCATGTCACAAGGTTCACAGTACTTAAAGTTCAAGTTCAAAATTCAGCAAACATTATTTAAAGTAAAAAAATGAGGTTCCACGAACCTCATGGTCATTGAGCAAGTCCACAAGCTCCCTTGAGCATCTGAGTAGCTCCTTCGTAGTGGTGGGAACTCGTGCTTTGCAAAGCAGTCTAAGCCGCCATGCCATTGAGGCAAGCAGCTTTGGTGAAAGCACAATTTAAATTAGAGTGTAATATGGTAATACAGAAACAAGGTGGGTCCCTGCCGGCTTGATCTTACAATGCCATAACCTCGTGTCACAGCTCAAGCTCATAATCTAACCTTGCTATTACAAAGTTCTTGATAACATTTTGGATATTTATTGGTTCTGATTTCTTGCTATTTTATGCTATATTTTAAAATTATTATAAAAAACATATATAGACAAACCTAATGGCAAACCTTGTCAGAAATTCATTAAAAATTCAAAATTTGAACCCAGCCTAATCATTGCCAAACCTGAACCATGACTTAGTCTGCAGATTGAATTTTAGATGGGGCCATGAATCAGAAGGACCATCCAAAAAACAATAGTAGGCAACAAAATGGACAGAGGAAGAATTTGATTTCAAAGCTAGAATAAGCTAAAAACACGGGAGATATAGATGGATAATCATGGTTGAAGCAATTATAAACAACACTGGAGAAGAAGACAACCTGGAGAACCCAAGAAATTCCAGCAATTACTATAAGTTTAGAAGGTGCTTTGCGTGAGAACCCGGGGCAGGGCAGGAATCAAAGAAATTATAAATTATAATAAACAAGATCCCCTCTTTGTTTAAACTGAAAATATTTGGGAGGCAACTAATAAACGTGTAGAGGCCGTGATAGCTCAGGAAGGACAGGAAGCAGAAATTGAACTGGCTTTAGGAGGCCATCCTTGAAGGTTACTCAAAAATTATTAACAATGCAATTGAAAAAAAAAAAAGACCCCAACAAAGGAGCGGGAAACTGGAAATTGATAGAAATAGTGGATCTACAGTTTCGCATAAGTTCTTTTATAAGAGCAAAGCCCATCATGTAAGAAGAATGACAAGCTAGCAAATATGGCCACAAAGGCCCAATGCGAAACTATAACCATGTGTGTTTGGGATACACTGAATGAAGATGAAGTACAGTGGGCAAAAGAAACTTGAAAGCCTAAAAGAGTACAGCATAAAGGATTAATGAAAAAGAGAAGGATGGATCCGAATGACGGCATGAACAATGCTTACAAGGAGAACTACTTATCAAATGTTGTGGGAGGACATCAGGTCGACTGGAGGAGCAAGGACAGCCACGCCAATACTAGATTGCTTCTAAAAATCAACTGCAGCTAGATCCCATGAATCTGGTTTACAGACAAGGGGAGAGCAGAAAGAAGGAAGCTTGGTTGTGAAGTTTGTAAGCAAGGGAAAGGGAAAGGAAGCTATGAAGGGCATAAAAATGGAAAGCAACTCGTAAAACACGATGGGAGGTAAATAAGAATCCTTTAGAAATGGGAAAATGACACTTTGCTAGACAAAAGAAATGAAGACAGACAATCACTTACGCATAGCAGTTTGAAAGCTATGAGAGAGCATTTGCAATGCACCACACTGAACATGTGCAGAAGAAATTACACGTTGGGAGACATAGAGGGGAATCCAGGGGAAGGTAAGAACGGATGATGATCAGGAACGCCCCTCGTGGTTCTCTCCAAAAGATCCGAGGCACAAAAGGGAGAGGACGAAAACTTCTTCGAGGAAGTAGTTGATGCGAACTGACAGGATTGATGGTGCCATCCATCAGAAGCAACAAAGATATGGAAGAAGAGCTAAAAGACTTTCTTAATGGAGAAGTTCAAGAAGATGTAGGTGGGTGAAGCAAGATCAAAAGATAACGGAGCAAAGCTCGAATAGCGTAGAGGCATTGGAAGATCAATTAATAGCACAAAACATCAGGCTGGAATTGAACTTTTAAAGGATGGACCTCAGAAAACCCCAAATGATGACAGTCACACTGGAAACGGAGCAGAATCAGTGCATAAAAGTAGAGAATCGGCCGCTGCAACTCGGCTACGACGACGCCAACAGAGATAAGCAAGAAAGACAGTGTGACCCTTTTTTCTTTAAATATAAAATTCTAAGCGACAAAATCTTTATATTATTTAAAATATATAATATGACTCAGTTATATTGATTTGCATTTTGAGGAGATTCAGATTCCAATTCAGAACTACTGTTTAAAATGATAGTTATGAAGTTGTAGAAGGGGCCAGAAATTCAAAGATAGGGCCCAAGGAAAATCATGAGATATAGACAAACTTACTGCTGAATATGGCTGTATCCATGTATATGTTTTGTCAATAGAATATCAGCATTTACTTGCCAAAATTAAAGATAATGCTGCAATGATATTGTGGTGCGTTCTTGAGGTCAGATTGAAGTCCTGGGTGAATCTGTTGGAATAGATACATCCTAGTCCCTGCGGCGTAGCCAAAGATATACTATTTGCAATTCGAAGAAATTTTCGAAGAGAAAAACCAAAATCTCATAGAATACAAAATATTTTGGAACAACCTTATTCTGCAGCAACTATTTTTAAAAGATAACTTCATCAATTTGGCCCACAAGGTAACCGAAGCCCTAGATCACAACACAACATTGTTAAACACATTATGATGTGACCCAATAGATCAAAATTACCTCAATCCACAATAAAGAAAGAGAGGGAAAAAAGCAGATTCCACCATTTTGGAGCACTTGGTTTTGCCAGGGGGGAGATAATGATCCTGTAGCCTACAACTGCTCTGTTACACTATAAATTAAGGCCAAATAGCTTATATACCAGAAGAAAGGATATGAGTCATGGTGAAAAACCGAGCTTGAAATACGACTTCTGAATTCCTTCGTCACTAGCCCAGAAGGGCTTCAACGGCTACATCACCCATACAAATTCCCCATGTCAATTAACCGAAAATAAGCTTGATAAACAATGATTTTATCTAAAACTTAAAAATACAGAACCGCACGACAAACTCGAATAAAACAGTTTTAGACTCTTATATGGACCAAATTCCTCAGGCCCAAAACACCTTAAACACCAGCCTATGCCCAGTTTGTTCAACAAATCCATCAGATATGAAAAATAAAACTTATGAAATGGACTTGAAATTCATAATGAACTTTAAAAATCCCCCAAATTTTACATACCCACAAATAACTTCAGCCCTCTGAGCAAACGCGCAGATGGTAAGGCCCAACACGGGGCAGATTTAAACAGAAAATGCTCAAAAGAACGGCAAAATTGTGAAAGAGAATGAAAACTAACCTGCCCACAAACACAGAGCTCCCTTGGGAAACTTCCACACCCAAGCAAAGGAGGAGTCCGACAATTATATAAAGGGTTAGAGGCGTGACAGTCACCGCGACCGCGACCGCGATCGCAAACGAGAGTTAAAACACACGCAAACTTTTTAAACCGCTAGCGGTTGTTGACTTTATATAAAGCTGAGTATCTCTGTTTTTTATTTCTTTTCGTTTGGAAAGTGAAGTTTTTCACCTTTTATAAGGTTTAATTTATGAACAAATTGAGATGGTGATGGAGAGGTGGAATATTTGTTTCCCCAATTTCGTGAGTTTAAGAATATGAAAACATATTGGGTTAACAACATTAACATGTATGAAAAGGCCATCAACGTGGGAGAGGCCTTTGAGATGGTGATGGGAGAGGTGGACTATTTGTTTCCCCAATTTCGTGAGTTTAAGAATATGAAAATATATTGGGTTAATAACATTTATGAAAAGAGGGGTTTTTGTTTTTCAATATTTTTAAGGGCAAAGATAAAAGAGAAAAATTTCATATGATAAGTGATGTATGGGTAAAAGGGTTGTGGGGACGATGTGTACTTAAAGTCCCATAGAATCCAAAGTTTATAATTTTGGCAAAATGTTTGGAAAACCAAAGAAAGAAAATGAGAGATCATGCTTTCATCTGCAAGTTTATTGGCATTTGGCCGACAGAGAAGGAGATCAAACAATGGATACAATCAAATTGGCAACCAAAGGGGGAGGTAGATTTGCGAATAGGCCCGAAAGGTTTTTTCATTGTCATATTTTCAAACTTAGAGTATAAGAAACACATCTTTGAAGGTGGGCCTTATTTTTTAAATATTTTTGGTTTATGCATCTCGCATTGGGAAGCATGTTTCAACCTAGATCAGGAAGAGTTCACAACAACGCCAATATGGGTTAGGTTGTATTCTTTACCGGTTAAATTCTGGTGACCTTAAATTTTTGAAGGCATAGGCCAGGTTCTGGGTCGTTTTGTAAAGATATCGGAGGTGACTAAAAGGGGAAGGAATATGTCATACGCTCGGCTCTATGTGTATATGAACATCTCTCAATTGTTACCACACTCCATAGAATTAGAGTATCATGGTGAGATTTGGAAACAAACCCTAGATTATGAGCATGTCTTGTTTCGATGTAGACTTTGCCACGAATATGTTCACCTCTTTCGTAAGTGTCCTTTGAAGAAGAAAGAACAGAACTCGGTGGGGCCCTTGTCTAATGAGGGGTTCACCAGAGTGACCGATCGACGGCGAAATCATAGGAACATATCTTCTATGAATACACGGGGCTCTAAGGAAAAGAACCCCTTCTCTGTGCTTGAAGTGATGGAGGAGGACACCCAATGTACTGAGGCAACCAACATGGATATTGTTCCACCAGAGTATGCCCTCGAGAAGGGGGCCTTGAAAAGAAAATAGGGCGAAGAAGAGACCACACACATAGGGTCTTAGTTCTAAATCTGTCAGGTTTTAAGGAAGTGCTACCTCTTTTAGATCATTAAATATTTGAATTGTTGGAAGAAGAACAAACATTAGTTACTGTGGTAAATGAATGGGTTGTCAAGGATCTGGTTGATCTTCCCAAAGAGGAGAAGGAAAGATATTTCCAAGCTTGTCTTCACTAGAAATCTAAGAAACAGAATTTTCTAGGAGATCCCATAGCTCAGGCTTTTCATGCTTTAAAGGATAAGGGGAAAGAAATTCTATCAAAAGAATTTCATAAAGAGCAGAAGAAGAAGATTACCAAACCAAAGCGGGAAGCAAGGCAACATATGGGAACCAATCAGATTAGTGTTGAACAGGTAGTTGTTATCCCCAACAAGGGCTTGTAAATCTCTCTTATGGTCTCCATGAAAATCCTCTCCTAAAATATAAGAGGACTCAATAGCAAGGGTGAACAACGTTATCTTTGATACCAAATTAAAAAGGGAAAAGCGACAATAGTAATTTTACAGGAAACGAAACTAATGGAAGATAAATTGAATAACATAACTGGTTTTTGCTGGAAAGGATGTCAGGATATGTCACTGGGAACTTTGAGGACTGCAGGTGGGATTTAAGTATGGTGGAATCCTCAATTAGTGGTATTTCAAGACTGGTTCGGTTCTTCTAGAATTTTAAAAGGCAAATTCCGATGTGTAGGAACAAAGGAGAATGTGTTTCTTTGAGCAGTCTATGGGCCCTCAGTCCCTTTGGAGAAACGACCTTTTGTAAAGCAGTTACAAGAGAATAAACAATTTGCAGGTAATTCTTATTGGGTTGTAGGCGGTGATTTCAATATCATTTGATCCCTAAAGGAGAAAAAGGGTGGTGCAGGTAGACTTGATCTATCTCGGTGCTTTTTGATGAAATGCTTGAATCTATGTTTTTGATAGATATTCCCACAAGTAATGGTTGTTATACCTCAGAATAACCGTAGGGGGGTTTCAAATCAGATTGCTATTCAACTTAATAGGGTTTTTCTATCAACCAATATCATTCAAAAAGACTTGTTTGTCGAATCCTCTATCTTGACGTGTATGGGCTTTGACCACCCGGCGATCATGCGAGAAATTGATTTAAAAGAAACCCAAGTAAATCGCCCCTTTCGCTTTGAAAACTTATGGTTTCAATCAAACGGCTTCATAGACCTCCTGAAGAATTGGTGGGAAAATTCAATAGTTGAAGGTCATACCAACATGCGAGTTTTTCAACTTAAAGTGGAAACAATTAAAATTATGAATTCATTGTTGGGACAAAAGAGTGTTTGGTGACATATTCAAGGATAAACGGGAATTGGAAAATCATATGGCATTGATCCAACAGAATATCATAACCGATGGCAGAACCAAAGAGTTGGTAACTAAGGAGGTTGACACTCTAATAAAGTTGGAAGATATAAGGAAAGAGGAGGAGATTATGTGGAGGCAAAAGTCTCGTATTCAGTGGCTATAAGAAGGGGATTGTAATGCAATTTTTTTCATAATGCCACCATACAACATCATTTCCATAATAAAATATTTTCTATTACTGATAAGGATGGCGAGAGGTTTTTGTCACAACAGGATATAGAAAGGGAGTTGCTGAACTACTTTACTGATTTATGGATGGAAAAGCTACCAACTTCTTTGTCTACGGTCTCCACCTCTTATGTTCTTAACAATATCCCCAAATTGATAAGAAAGGAGCAAAACAGTGCGTTAATGAGACCAATTTCATTGTTGGAGGTGTAAGTAGTTGTGATGAATATGCCAAAGAACAAGGCACTAGAACCGGATGGTTTCACAACATTTTTTTATCAGGCTCGCTGGAGTTTTTTAGCTAAAGACATGCATGAGGTTGTAGAAGAATAAAGGAGGACTAGAAGCATACTTCCAACTTTGAATGCAACATTTATATCACTGGTGCTCATGTCCCAAAAGGCAGAGACCCTGGAAGGTTATAGACCCATTGCTTTATGTAATGTAATTTATAAGATCATATATAATGTGATTGTAAATAGATTGAAGCCCTTGCTCCCGGCTTTGGTATCATTCGCTCAAACGAGGTTTGTAGAAGGTAGATAGATTGTGGATGGAATCATCGTCGCCTAAGAAATCCTTCATTCCCTGAAACAAACCAAGCGTCCATGTATGTTATAAAGGTGGGCTTGTCTAAGGCATATGATATAATTGATAGGTCTTTTTTGATGCAAGTATTGCACAAATTTGGATTTTTGAACATGTCGTTGGAGTGGGTAGGATCTCTTCTCTCCATATCTTTCTTCTCAATATTGGTCAACGGATCTCCCTCAACGACCATACACCCCACCAGAGGTATTCGTCAAGGAGATTCATTATCTCCATTTATTTTCATCATCGCAATGGAGGGTCTAGATAGAATGTTTCAAAAAGTTGGGGAGTTAGATTTTATACATGGCCTTCGATTGTATGGGAAGGATTTTCCAATAACCCATCTCCAGTTTGTAGACGATGTAATTTAATTTGGTTTACCTACTAGGTACGAGGCCGCAAGAATGCAGAGGATTCTACTTACATTTATGTATGCCTCTCGAAATGTGGTTAATATGGAGAAAACACATATGTGTTTTTTCAATTGCCCAGAACTTATACAAAAGAGGCTTTGTATTGTAATGGGTTATAGTAGAGGTATGCTTCTGGATAAGTATTTAGGAATATCGATCATATGGAATTACCATCGGGACTCCACCTGCATAGAGATATTGGAAAGAACACATTGCAAGGTTAACAATTGGATGTTTAGGTCCCTAAATCTACCCAGATGCCTGGTCTTAACGAAGGTTGTTCTTCAAGCCCTCCCAAACTATCAACTCTCATCAATGCCCATCCTAGGTAATGTTTCTCAATCCCTCATATCACTATGGTCGAAGTTCTTATGGAGAGCTTCACTCAAAACAAGTAAATGGGCTCTGTTACATGTTGATTCTTCCAGAACAATATGGAGGGTTGGGCCTACGAGACCCCTCTTTGATCAGTACAATGTATGTGAGAAAATTATGGTGGTCATAGGTGCAAGATGGTAACCAAATCTGGAAGAGGTTTTGGAATAGGAAATATTTGTATCGTACTTCACAGGTTGATAGGTTATATGTGGATGTAATGATCAAAGGATCGGAAATTTGGAACTGGGCCTATCCGGCAAAGGACAAGGTTAAACAATTTTCTTTATGAGAGATAAGAAATAGGAAAATGACTTTATTTCTAGAGGAATCATGGAAACAAAATTTACCCTTAGTTAAACGTCAGCATTTTCTTGAATCAAAAGAATGGACACAATCACAAGGAATGCTTCAGGTTGCTAACTTTTAGACTCGGTTACAATCCTCTTTAGGTTGGCATCAATGGAAAACCAAACATGACTGGGACAATATCAATACGTGGAATTTCCTGCAAAGAAAAGGCTTGATAGGGCCATCAAGATGTCCTTTGTGCTCGAAGGCAGAGGATAATGCTAATCATTTATTTATCTCTTGTGCTTATTCTCGTGAGATATGGGTTTTTTATTCATGATATTTTTAATTGAGTGTTACCAAATTCTTCATATATTTAGACTTGGTTGTTGGAATGATATTGCGTGAAGTTCAAGCATCCATGGGTATTAATTGTGTGGTTCTCAACGTTTATGCCTTCTCATGTGGATAAACCACAAATAATAAAGCGAAATTATGGGTGCTGGAAAAATGTCTCCAAGGTTGTAGCAAGGAAAGGCATTTGCCTGCTCCAGGTCCATGGAGATTCCCAAATTGCCATTAGAATGGTCCAAAATTACTCTTGATCATCTGTCGAAGAAATATATTAGGAGTCGGAAAATTTTAGAGTTGGCGAGTGCTATGAAGAAATTGTTACAAAATTTCGATTACATAATCCCCGTACACACCAAGAGAGGCAATAACCGTGCAACCGACTGTCTCGAAAAATGGAGTAGCAGTGCGAGTGATGTCGATATGGAGGGGGAATGGCATCAATGGTTACAACTTTATCAAATCCTAGAGTTGAAGCAGCGAATAGATCAAGATAAAATTTGAGTGCCATAGGTCATGAGTTCCATGCAAGGGTTATGTATGGTTGAGCTGGAGGTGGACATAGGGAGGCGTGTCATGTCCTACACTTGGTATTATTGTGCAAACACGTCGTTAGGAGTTGGGTTAGGATTTATGCGATCGTGTGGCGTTTTGGACATTGCAATAAAGTTGTTGTGGTCAGAACCCATGAAGAAGGGTCAGTTCAAACCTCTATACATTCTATTTTCCCTCTTCGACACACACACACATGTGGGGGATTGGTCGTCATAAGGATTTTGTCTGAAAAACGATCAAATGACATTAATAATCGTCATATCATGAGGATTCTGGAGCAAGAGGATCTTATAGGGAGGTTTTCCACTTGGCGTTTGGTGGGTGTATGACTTCGATTTTCTTTTACGTATGAGAAATTGGTGAAGGTTATATATAACGTTGGTTATCACTCTGCATGAGGATAGAGGGTGGCGAGCAGTGGAAGCGACTAGGTGGTGTGATCCAGCCAAAATTCGTATAAGGTATGCCCAAGATTCTCGCATTGCTCATTGTAGCCTTATTTCTCAAGTAGTTTCTAAGTTCTATCCAACAATTGTCTATCGGGAATTTGGTCATCCTATATTCACTAGTTTGTATCTTTTCAATCACGTGTCTGGTTGATATCTTTCACTTGTAAAGGGTGGTTTTGTCCCTCTTTTAAATTGGGTATAGTGTCTAAAATATTGCTACATTACCAATTAGATTCTTTTGTCATTACCAAGGGTATTGAAGTCTTGATTTCCTGGCTACCACCAGATCAAGTTTCGAGTCTGGTTATTGTGACAGGAGAGAGTTATTCACATGGGTTATGTCTCTTTTGTAGGCTCCTTGTCATAATTGTTCTGGGAAGGGCTCTAGGACTCAAAGAAGGCTACACATGTTTGTTGTCTGCTTTTTACACAATACTTCGTCGGGACCTTCTTTCGAATTGGTTGTATTCTCCCCTCGGTTGACTTACAAACCCTCGATCCCTCTGGTATATCTTTCAATTATCTAGTCTTGGTCACCAGGGATTGGTAAAGTGGCACACTTTCTATCTGGTTTTAGTAATGTCAGTCCTCGTTCAATACATGGATTAACTTGGGCAGTTCATGGGTAGTCTGGTCTTTTGCGGTGTTAATCAGCTGGTATTGGTTTCCTTCTCATTACAAAATATCATGTTGTTGCTACTTGGATGATGTTAGTATAGCGTTGGCATCTATGCATTCTCAATTATCTTTCTTTATTACTGTGGATACTAGGATCTTCGGGGGGCGTCTCTGTCCAGTCGCCTACTCATCACCCCTCAAGGGGATGCTCCATAATTTTTGTGTGAAGTTTCTTTACATAATTTGGTTCTACATGGTGCCTAGATAATGTTCACCTAACCGCGGGGGAGGTTCTACCGGGGGTTCTTCCTCTATGCAATGTCATATTTTTGGATGGGATCGCTGACTAATTTTTTCAATGTCGTGCCTTTGAAGGTTCAACAAGATATTTGGACCTTGGACGCAAAAGAATCTCGAGAGTAAATGTATCACTCTTACTCAAAATTTTGTGTAGGCAAAACCAATTAGGTTCCTCACCTAGGAAAATGGAGGAAGCAAAGGTTGCACTTCTTGCGCTCAATATTCCAACACCAACAGATGGCCAATCTGTTTCACATGGTCTTACGCGACAAGCAGGTGGACAACTATAAGCTTTTTGTCGGCCAGGAGGAGAGGAAGAGGATTATGTGGGACATTTGATATGATATGGATGAAATGGCAGTGCGCTTAATAAAAATTGAGCGCTACACCACTACAGATTCAGATACTGATTCTACTGCACTGCAAAATGGTGAGGCAATCATCAATGCTAACCCCATCAACGTGGCTAGTGGAAATTTTGTGTCGAGAACATCGAGTGACTATTCTGGACGAATAATTTTATCTCATTTACTGTTATTTGGACTTGTGCTTCGTAGTGTTTTTTGTATTTATGTGTATGTGTGTTCTATCTTTGTTTTTTTGTTGAAAACATATGCATTGTGGGTCTACAAATATGTCTAGAAATGGTTCTTATAAGGTGGTTAGTTAACCGGGCTACCATTTATTCACTCTAAGCTTTGTTGTTCGTAAATACTTATCATCTTTTTGGATACCTTGGTAGCCAATTTTGGTTTTGGGATGTTCATAAGATCTCTTATGGTGGCCTTGGCCCATAAATTGTCTCAAGACATCTCAATTATAATCTGATTTTAAACTGAATATGAATAAAAAAAATTGGTCAGATTTAAAAAAAGATAACATTTATAAAATAGTTATAAGTGATGTAATAATTACAACAAATCTTTCAAAATAACCAATCCTCCAAAACTTCTTGTTCCATATTTTAAAAAAAATGTGGTGATTCATATGATCTAGTAACACCTATATTTATAATTGGATATTTAGGGCAAACTTTTATGGGTCTTTAAACTTTTATATGATATTAAGGGTTATTAAAATTTAATTACAAATATTTTTAAATGTAATTTTAAATTATTAAAAATATTATTTTAATAAAAAATTAAATTAAATTCAAATTTTATAAAATAATATTTATAATTTATTAATTTAAAGTTATTTTATTCCAAATTTTAAATAAAAATAAAAATTTACTTTTTAGTTATTATAGATATTTAAAAAAAAAATCAAATTCTCAAAACATTTAGATTGTAAGAATGTAATTAATTAATTATTTAAAGTCTCACATTAAAAATTCATTCACAATTTTGATACATTGTACATTCAATTTATGAATTTAGTATTTATCATTAATGTTTAGTTTTATAACATTTATAAAAATTTTAAAATATATATTTAATTTTAATATATTTTATTAGTTAGAAACCAATAATATTAATGATTAAGTTTTTTTCCTATTCTTAAAATAAGCATGCTATTTTTACTTATCATGGGAGAATTGAGTTTGAAAAATGAGTATGCTTGTTTTTACCTATTGGGGGGAGAAATGATCATGCTTGTTTTTACTTATTATGGGAGAATTGATTTTAAAAATGAGTATGTTTGTTTATACTTATTATGAGAGAATTGAGTTTGAATTTGATTAAGAGAATGTCATCATATTATTTGACTAGATCAATAAAACTTTCAACATATTATAATATTGATTAACTTTCAACATATTATAATATTGATTTTATATTGGATTATAGAATAATAATTAAATGATTCATATTTTGTTAAAATTGTTTTTTTTCTTCCATGGTGGGTGTCCTCTCTTAATAATATCCATGACCAAAATGTTATTGGTGTCCTCTGATACCAAATGTTGTGTAACCAGCTCCAAAGAGAGAAGAAAAGAGATATTCACGCCTTAGAAATGAGCCACTTCGAGGGGGCAACCTCCAATACATTACATGAATGAACAATTCTTGGATGATACAAATGAACAAAACCTCCTTCTATATATAGGATTCCATGGGGCCATAATATAATCCTAGTGGGGCCACAATGTAATCCTAGCCGACCTAACAATAATAATGTAAGGGCACAATAATAACAATATGGGGGTTATAGGGGTACAATAATAACAATAAGGGGGGCTACACTAACATAATAAGGGGCTACACTATTAATATAGGGACTTAACATATATTCAGCATGGAATCATGAAACAATTACATACAACTCTTCTCACAAGATCCCTCCTATACTCAGCTAATTGTCTCACACTATCACACATTAAACTGATCAATACTTAGCCAATTTACTGCCTCCAGACAGCCTGCCTTGCTTGCACAATCCCTGATGAATGCAATCCCTACTATTTAGGAATTTTGGCCTTCCTTGACTGCGCAAGTATCATGGGCACTCCAATGGGTGTTCGGTTGCATGGGGGCAACCCAATAATCCTACAACTGATATTCAACTTCCCTTTCACCAAGATCTCAACCGGGTCTCCACTGGATCTGACATGCATGCAGCAAATAATAGTAAATCCTCAGTTGCATGTGAAATCACTGATTGTGAATTAATTAATATTTAATTCACTTGATCTCTCATTGGTGTATCTAACAGTTACAACTAGCACAACTGAGTTTAAATCACTTAATTGAGTTAAACTGATTACAACCTGCATTAACTAATGCACCATTGCACTTCGAACTTTGTTACAACTAGAATTACTTTGCATGCCTCACCAACTACCTCTAACTCAAAATTCATGAGTTAACTAAGTTTATCACACTCAGTTAACTATTACAAGTTATTTTGAGACTAGATTACATTTTATTGTCCATCTTAATTAAGGGATAACTAAAATAGACATACACCAAATTTAGCCCTGTGGTCCGACCCTAGTGTAGGTATTGCATGGACCTTGTGGTCCCACACTAAGCGTGGGTGCTGAAATATTTTTTTTTGAATTTCACCCTGATCCCGCCTTTATGGTATTCGAATTTTCTCTTGGTGAGCGCCTTCGTCAGAATATCTGCATCCCGATCTTCCATGGGAATGTACTGAAGCAACATTATTTTCATCTGCACACAATCTCCGAGATGATGGTACCAAATATCTATGTGCTTGCACCTATCATGAAACACATGATTAATTGAGAGTTTAATGCAACTCTGACTATCACAATGTATCACTGTCGGATCCATCTGAGAACTAAACAAACCAACCAAGATATTTCTCATCCAGATAGCCTCACATGCATCTTGACTTACTGCCATGTGCTCTGCTTCCACTGAACTGAGTGCCACATATCGATGTTTCCTGTTGTACCAGGAAACAGTTGTCGATCCTATGCTGAAGATCCCTCCTGATGTGCTATTTCTGTCTGATGGACTGCCCACCCAATCTGCATCCATGAAGCCTTGAAGCTTCATTCCCGCTGTCTGTCTGTACCATAGAACATACTATGATGTGCCCCTCAGGCATCTCAAGACATGCTTCCCCGCCTTCCAAAAGAGCTTGGTAGGCTTAACCATAGCTTAACTCAGCTGGTTAACTGTGTAGCAAATGTCTAGTCTGGTGTTCACTAGATACATCATTGAACCGACTAACTTCCTGTAGACAGTAGCATCCTCTTTCCTCCAATTTCCTGGAAGAGGAGTATCCATGGGTTTGCAGCTCTCCATGTGGAACTTACCCAGTATATCCTTCGCTTACTTTCCTTGAGAAACAAAAAGTTCACCATCCCGCTACCATATTTCCAATCTATGGAAATAATGGTCCTTCATTTCGAACTCTCTTGCAAGATCCTCCTTGCATGAGTGTATCAGCTTCTCATCACCAGTCAAAATTAGATCATCAACATAAAGAAAAATAATCAATAGCTTACCCCAACCACAATATTTTACAGGTTTGCATCTGCTTCACTTTTGGTGAAGCCCAGTCCGGTGAAATAGATGTCTATCTGAGTGTACCAAGCATGAGGTTCTTGCTTCAAGCCATACAATGCTCTCTTGAGTCGACACACATGTGACTCACTGTTGAAGATCTCAAAACTTTCTGGTTACTCTATGTACACTTCTTCCTCAATGATCCCATTGAGAAACAAAGTTTTCACATCCATCTGATGAATGCACCAGCCCATCTGCGCTGAGAGTGCAAGGATGGATCTAATGGAAGAGTACCTTGCAATAGGTGCAAAAGCCTCATCATAATCAATTCCCTCGATATGTGAGAATCCCCGAGCCACAAATCTGGCCTTGTATTTCTCCACACTCCCATCAGCAACTTGCTTTACCTTGTAGATCCATCTAGATCCAACCACTGATTTGTCGATCGGTCTTGGGACAATCTCCCATGCACTGTTCTTAACAATGGAGTCATACTCGTCCACCAATGCATCAACCCAAGTTGGTTCCTGCACTACTTCCTGAAAGGAAGATGGTTCAGTCACAATACATTTGCTCATAAGAGCCATGTATCCAGTAAACCTGTCAGGAGACTGTCTTTATCTGCGTTGTGAAGTAGGGGATCCTACATTCTCTGCAGCATCAAGTCTCAATCTATCAACTTTCATGGTGCACCTTCTTCCATTTCTATGGATGGTTTTGCATGAGTGTTTTCCTCCACTCCATGATCCTCTACATGTGGTTGCTCCACATCTTGAGGCTCATCCTTGGGAACCAACAGTTCCTCCTCTGCATGCAAGTCTAGCTCCATCTCAAGGGACAATCGCATGGCTTTCTCCTCATCAAATTTTATATCACGTCGCACAACAATCATTCTGTTGTTTTGAAAATACACTCGATAGTTATGGGCTGTTTTAGTGTACCCCACAAAAATCTCGATCTCAGCTGTCGGTTCTAGCTTCTTCCTGGTGTCTTTGGTCACATGCACATAAGCAGATGAGCCAAAAATCTTAAAGTGTGAAACATCAGGTTTCTTACCAGTGAAAGCCTCTTCAGGTGTACTCATGCCAAGTATCATATGAGGACAACGGTTATGCATAAATACCGCAGTGTTGCATGCTTCCGCCCATAGATGCATCAGTAGGCCTTGATCATGCAACATCACTCTTGCTGCACCCACGATCGTTTTGTTCATTCTTTCCGCGACCCAATTCTGCTATGGGTTATGAGGTGTTATCAGTTCTCTTCGAATTCCTTCTTTACTGCAGAATTTCTTGAATTCGTTAGAGATGTATTCTCCACCTTTATCGCTCCTAAGATCCTTCACTTGCTTCCCCGAATATTTCTCCACCAACGCCTTAAACAAAAGAAACTTTGAGAATGTATGATCTTTCATGAAGAAGATCTAGCACTTACGAGAAAAGTCATCAACAAATATCACATAGTACTTATGTTTTGCTGTCGAAGCAACAGAGAATGGTCCACACACGTCTATGTGAACTCTCTCAAGGATCCCTGAAGCTCGGTTCTCCTTCTCATGAAATGTGGCCTTTACATATTTTCCTAGAATACATCCCTTGCATGTGTCTGACTGCGCAAGTGTACCCCTGGGAAGACCAGTATAAATCTATTGCATGACTTTCAGGGCTCCATGGTGAATATGGCCCAATCTCTTGTGCCATAATTCGCCCTCATCCTGGTTCACCACTTTTTCCACCTTGCCCATCAATGTTGCGCAACCATCTACATCCAACTTGTAGAGATTCTTAACTCTAATCCCTATCTTCTTGGCTTGTCCTGTTGTTTTGTGTCACGGGAAGCTTTTCCTTCACTAAAAACAACATCATAGCCTCTATCCTCCAACATTTCAACTGAGACTACATTACATCTTTTAATTGAAAGGCTTTACCTGACTGCCTCTGGAAGGTAATGGTACCAATCCCGATAGCACTGTACTGCCCGTCATCACCCATTTCAATATGCATCTGGAGATCCTTCTCCTCCAAGCTACTGAAAATTTCCTTGTCTCTCGTCATGTGAAAGGAAGAGCCATTATCCAAATACCACACAAATCCCAATTCACTTGGCACCATGCATGCGATCAATGAGGAGTCAAGCTCAAATTGCGAGGCCAAAGCCTCACCAGCTGCAAATCCTCCAACCTTCTTGTTCTTCTTCTTTTGTGGACAGTTAGTAGCATAATGCCCATGCTCGTGACAGTGAAAACACTACACCCTGGACATGTCCCGCTTCTTGCCATCTTTGGACTCAGATTTGGAATGGAATTTCTTCCCCTTCCCCTTCTTTGCCTTAGCAGCCAAAGCACAATCTTCTTCATCTTCACTCTTAGATGAAGATCCATCTCTGGTGTTCTGTTTGAACTCCCCCTGCACCAAATCTGACCACATTCATTCCAAATCTGGCAACTTTTCCATTCCATTGACAGAGCCTTGATAACTGTGCCAACTCTTGGGAAGTCCTAGGAGAGCCAAGCCCACCAAATCATCATTAGCGAAAGTTATACCAACGCTCCCTAGTTCATCCCGAAATCAGACAAAATTTGTTAAATATTTTGGTATGGAGTCGCCTTTCTCCATCTTGATCTTCCTGAGTTTATCTTTGAGCGCCAATTTCATATGGTCGTTGTTGCTCTGAAATAGATATGTCAAAGCCTTACACATTGCATATGGTGTGGCTTTCCCATGGAGGCTTGAGACAATTTGGTCTTATACTCCCTCCAATAGGATCCTCCTCGCCTTTGCCACTTTCTTTTGCCATGCATCAAGATTTGCAGCATTTGTCACAACAGGTTTAGGAACATCATTGTCAATGAATTCCTTCAAGCCATTGTCTTCGAGTATTGCCTCCATCTTTTCCTTCCAACCAATATATTTTGAGCTGCCTTCGAGTGCATACTCCAACCTCAAGACATTGAAAGCCATTTCGATCCTGAATCGGCTGTAGCACCAAGAAAGTCTTTCTACAAATTTAAATTCTATCCAGTCACAAAATCAACTCCTTCACAATTTTGATTTCATGTGCTCTGATACCATGTAGAAATTATACAATAAGCATGTATATCATGGATTCAATTTGATCTAACAATGTACAAAAGTTAATTGCATAATTGCTTCTACAAATCAATTGTGGAATTAAAAACACAATCGCCAATCCCATGAAGCAAAGAAGAATCAATCAAGCCACAACACAGATAATTTCGCGGGGAAAGCTTACTGCTCAAAACCCCACTATCTTCTATTGTATATTCAGCATGGAATCATGAAACAATTACATACAACTCTTCTCACAAGAGCCCTCATGTACTCAACTAATTGTCTCACATTATCACACATAAAATTGACCAATACTTAGCCAATTTACTGCCTCCAGAGAGCCTTCCTTTCTTGTGCAATCCCTGATGAATGCAATCCCTACTATTTAGGAATTTTGGCCTTCCTTGACTGTGCAAGTATCATGGGCACTCCAATGGGTTTTTGGTTGCATGGGTGCAACCTAATAATCCTACAACTGATAGTCAACTTCCCTTTCACCTAGATCTCAACTGGGTCTCCACTGGATCTAACATGCATGCAGCTAGTAATAGTAAATCCTCAGTTGCATGTGAGATCACTGATTGTGAATTAATTAATATTTAATTCACTTGATCTATCACTAGTGTATCCAACAGTTACAACTAGCACACCTGAGTTTAACTGATTACAACCTGCATTAACTAATACACCACTGCACTTCAAACTCTGTTACAACTATAATTACTCAGCATGCCTCACCAACTACCTCTAACTCGAAATTCATGAGTTAACTGAGTTTATCACACTCAGTTAACTATTACAAGTTATTTTGGGACTAGATTACATTTTATTGTCCATCCTAATTAAGGGATAACTAATATAGACATGCACCAAATTTAGCCCTTTGGTCCCACCCTAGTGTAGGTGTTGCATGGACCTCTTGGTCTCATACTACGCGTGTGTGATGAAATTTTCTTGTTGAATTTCAATAGCTCCTCCCCTCAAACTTCTTCAATATGTGTTCCACTCTCTCCTGGACTCTTGACTCTCTTCCTATGCTTTGTTTGATTCCTTCCTCATTCATCATCAACCTCTACTATCATCTCTTTTTGGTTGGATGCAACAGTTAGAATAAGCGGAAAATAAGAGGGAATGGAGGGTGTGACAACAATGCTCAAATTGTGGAGACAAAGATGGAGAATGAAGCAGGGAGGCACCATGGAGCTGATATGGGGTTTTAGCAATAATTCCTGCAATTAACCTGCTAAATTATGTGCAATGAAATGGACAAATGCATAAAAATACAGTGTAGAGGAAGACTGGAAAATGCTAATGCAACTCTAATTTTAATCTCAGAAACAGTGAACAGAAATAAATTTTTGGGTATGTGGGAAGTTTTGCCTTCCTTGAGCTATATTGACACAGATGAGAAGGGGGTCTTGATCCACAAATTTTTGGTTTTTCTCCTCTATTCTATTACTCGCAAGAAAATGAAACCTACAACAGCACATTGAAAGAAAAACTAAACAACAACTTGAAACATAAACAAAATTATCAGAAGCAGAACTAATGGAATGACAAAAAACAGAGAAAAAATACAACAGAGAAGTTGAGGCACATATATTGGGCCCTAACCCACGAGCCTAGCTCTCTGAAATTTAAATCAGTAAAATAAAATCAGTCTGCTCATTTCATAAAAGAATAGCCTCATACATTTATGAAAGTTTGATCACTGAGTAAAAGAATAAAAAGCTCAATAGCTTGCAATAAAGTTTTGACCCTTCTTAGCTCTATTTATTCTATAGGGCAGCGACCAACAGCTCCCTCGAAAATAGTGATTGAGTCCTCTTGACTCCAAGTAAACAAAGATTGAGTGCACTCTTATTTGAGTTGATTGGCTGCCTCTGGAATTCGAATTGTTGGAGAGAATCCTTGGGGATCCTTTGGCTGCCTTTGAGAGTTAAGGAGGGTGGAAAATCCTCCTATAATTTCTCTTCGTTGTCTTCTCCAAGTATTTATGATAAAATCCTTATAAAAGTGCTAATAATTCACGAGTTTCTGCACTCAACCTCATATTAGGCACTCAGAGTATGTTAGCCTTAATCACCACATATACTAGCATCATAAAACCAAATAATTATAAAAATGCAAGAAGAAGAGATCTAAGAAGGTAAAAAGGTGGCAATTAACCCCTCCAAATATGTCTAATGATGGAGCTCATCACCAACCATAAAGGAAATGAACCAAGGATTGATGCATTACAAGCGTTGGAGCCTTTGATATCTACAATTTGAGTATAGATGATATTGTGAGGTTTAAAGTCCTTAACTCTAGCCAGTTTGTGGAAGGAGTGAGAGAGGTGTTATCAGGGATGCAGCTAAGGTCAAATAATAAAGCATGCACCTTAGAGCCAAAGTCAATCCAATATGCATTAACACTTATAGAAGGAAAAAAATGTATTATATATTAAGACTCCCTGATACTTTGGTTAGAAGCAATATGGTGAAATATTCTTGGATATTCCCCCCAATATAAGTTGATGGTGGTGGGATGTGTTAGCTCTTTGTAATTTGTAAAATTGGCAAGAACAAACGACAGAGGACCACATCAAACCACTTTGGAGTCCAGGACCTAGCCTTCCTAGACTCAGAGAGGGCTTTCTCTTTTATTTATGATTTATGATTTAGCTTGATGATTATAATTGTTGATATTAGGTTAGTTATAGAAATTGTGAGGTTTGTTTGTTTGATCAATTGTGTGGTTGGACAGATAGAATTTGAGAAGCTTAATCCATTGGGATATGGAGTCATAAAAGGGCTGAATTGTACATCAATTTTTTCAAGGGCTTTCACAGGGCAAGCTAACTATATAAAATGGATCTTACTGGTAGTGTGAATATGAGGTGACAGAAGGCAGTGAATTCAGTAGAGCTAAAGAGCATTTAAAGATTCTTTAACTATACTACAAAGGAAAACATTTAAGATAACTGTTCAGTAAAGCCAAAGAGCAGTTAAGGATTCTTTAACTATACTTCAAAAGAAAAACCTTAAATATAACATTTCAATAAAGCTAAAGAGTAGTCAAGGATTCTTTAACTTTACTTCAAAGGAAAAACCTTAAATATAACAGTTCAATAAAGCTAAAGAGCAGTTAAGGATTCTTTAACTTTAATTCAAAGGAAAACCTTTAAGATAACAATTCAGTAAAGCTAAAGAGCAATTAAGGATGCTTTAACTACACTTCAGAGGAAAACATTATGATAACAAAAAACAGACAGATTTAAGGTGCTTTCTCAACATATCTCAATCTAAAACTTCTGTTTTGCAATCAAAGAAATTGATGTACAACATGAAAAGACAAAAGAAACATTAACACAAAAGAAATAACATCACCATTAACATAGCTCAAGGATCCTATGAACATTCTTTTATTATTGATGTCCAACTCAAAAAAATTTGTTGCAGCGCTCCAATACAATAATCTTTGCGACACAGAGTCTAAACAAAGTCCAACCTTTGATAACGAAAACACAAGCAATATTTAATTGCGACTGTGGCGGTTTCCCTAATCTACGTCGGCAGTTTGCACTAACTACAAAATAAATGAAAATTTGAAAATTGCGGCCATGCAAGGTCCAAGCCAAAATATCTTTGGCAAACCGACTATAATATTAACTTCTAAATTAACTTTTGAACTAACTTCTGACTACAACATTTATTTTGGCAACCTTCGTAAATAAAAAAGATAAGCTGAAGGTGGCTGACGTGGTTGTGAGGAGGCAATGCTGAGTGGTCTTGACATCTGGATCTTTCTTTGGATCGCCACTGCATAGGTCATAAAAGAGGATGCACTGCTAGCACTTCTTAATCAACCAGTGGTTGTGCTGAGGTGTCAATCGTGCCTTTTCAATCTTGAAATGTACACAAACTGTTCCATTATTTTTTTCTGGGGATCTTAGTGCTTATAACTTGTCTGTATAATTCGTCCACCTCTTTATATTTGTTGAAGTGGGTCTGGTAAGGAAAACATGTTTTAGCTCATGTTAAATAAATATGTCATTACCCAAGAGATCCCAGATAACTTTCCCGGTCATATTTCCTTGGATGCCAGTGAATTTGGTGGTATCCTTAGCTGTTTCTTTGAGTTTGGTCATTTAATCTGCCCTTTGGATCATATTTTTATTAATCTCATAAAAGGATGAAAACCCTTTTGCTATCAGAGGTTCAATCTTGTTCAGGAATCTGACGATGGCCAAGTCCAACTCACGACACTTCTCCTCCAATTGCCTTACTAAATTATGCTTTGTAGGGATCCTTTTCACTTCTAATATGGTTTTTATTCTATCATGCACATCCATGTCTTCTAGTTCTAAGCTGGTTTTGGAGTTCAGGAATTCTATAATCTTAGGGGTTGTCTTTGGCATGTTTCCTAATTCTTGATTTGCTTTGTCAATGGCCAATGCACATTTTTCCACCAACTCTTTTTGTTCAAAAATGACGTCGATGGGGTGCCACATTCCTTCCAATGACTTATTGATACTACCCCATATTATCAACTTCATTTTGCCTAGGATGCTGCTATCTGAAAATTCCTTCTCTGCCTGCTCCAATCTCTCGATCTGTTTCTTGGCTATATCATGGGCAGTTTCAAATCTGGCTTTTTGATCCCTCAGAATACCAATTTGAGCCTCTAGCTTATTGATCTCCTGCGATTGCAAGGTCATACTCTCCATAGCTTTGGACAGTTGGTAGGTCCCACTGGATGTTCCAATAGTTGCCGGGATAGCTAATGGAATAGATGTAGCAGGGATAGCTTCTAATGGGATGAGTGTATTTCGAGCTGCCTCTTCTTTTTCCTTTAGTAGTTTCTCGATTTCAGTCTCCATCTGTTTGATTTGGGCAAACTATTCAATCAACAACTTCATCAATTCATCTCTCTCTGTCTCATATTCTTCAATGCCTTTTGCCAGGGGGTCCTCAGTCACTGACATCTTGAGATGTTTTCTAAGGGCTGCTATGTCAGTGTTCTTTTTCTTATCAGCTCCTCCACAACTTGGACATTGTTTGGGTCCGGCCCAAGATTCACTACTAAATGTTCTGGAGTGTTGATCCTTGATTTTCTAGCCAAGGTAGACACCCTTTCCAGCTTTAGCTGTGATTGGGCGTTGGATAAAGACACCTGCAGTTTTGACAAGCTCATAACAATATTTGTTAAGGTGGAAGCTACCATTTCCCCGGTCTACTTATGTAATTCCATCTGATCAATGGGATGGATATCTTTAGCGCTGAACTCAAATGATGCTCTCTTATAATCTCTTGCTCCTTGAGGCCGTGGGACTAAAGCTTCTAGGAAAGCCATATGCATCCTCCCTTTTTCAGTGTAAAAAACAGAGAGTAGCCTGCTTTGTGAGTTTGAGGTTTGCTTCCAAAACTGATTATATGTGTTGGTCTTTAACACTTCATTCCTTAACTTTATTTCTTTGAATGTGTCAAATACATACTTCTATTATTGTTGAACATGTAGGTGAGGCCATTGTTTCTCCACCTATTGATGATGACTTGGGGGTGTCCATGATTTGAATGAATATTTGCTGTTCTATTTCACCTCCTTGGTCAATCACCATGTGAACTAGAGCCCTTTTCGTATATATTAACTTGAAATATTTGTTATAGGTATCAGTCACTAAAGGTGACTGATTCTCTCTTGGCCTCTTACTCCCTATCTATTTCTCTGGTTTTTTTCCTTTGTCTTCCTTTTATTCTACATGCCTCCTTTCTTGTGGTGTTGGAGCCTGAATACCTGAAGTGGAGATCATTTGTTCCTCATATTCTTGGGGGGTGTTAGAAACCCATTCAGTTTGATTTGCATACTTCTCAATTGCATGCCTACATGTATGAACATAGGGTGTAGATTCGATTTCCACCCTTTTCTTGGAGATAACTCCTGCAGGGTCATATGACCAAGTAAAACTGTGACTGAAGCCCACTCCCTTCAGTATTTTATCTACCTCTTCCCTTGTTGCTCTGCTGTTGCAGATGAAAAGCCCAATTTTTTATTTGATTTTGAACTGGACCTTCTTCTTTGCAGAAATAAAGTGGAGCTCACCAGTAAGTATCATCTGTCTTATGTATTCCAGTGCAAAGATCCTCATGGAGAGGAACTTTGGCAATTTGTAAGGGGCTAGTTCACTTCCATACACTCAAATATTAGTGTAATTTTGGTATAAGTACCAATCTGTTGTCTTTACCTTCTCTATTAGCTACATAGTCTTTATGTTCTCTTCACTTATCCTGGGCTTCATGGTACTGCTCAGTGTGTTGATGATGTACAAACAAATCCACGAAGTCTTTATATGTGTAATTCCTTTGGTCTTTCAACAACAAGGTGGTCCAAAAGATGATATATTGAGACTCATTTTCTTCATCTACCTTGGCCATCTGAAATTTATACCCGTTGGGCTGAAAATACACAAACATATATTCTAACACAAAGGTATATTTGAAAACCCTCTCTGTATTAAAACTCAGAAACTGCTCATGAATGATATCTGCAAGATACTGGGAATAATTGAACATGATGGTGGGTTTATCTTCTATGGAGAGAATGGACAGGAAACCTATCAAAGCCTCATCAACCCACTGATCAAAGTGATATCCTAGTAAATAGGATAACACGGTGATAATCTGTTTGGTTCTTTCAGGAAAGATAAAAGTAGTATAGAGTGGGTTTTTTGTAGGCATGGGTGTATCAGTGGCCATAAAAAGCTGCAGGGTTTTGGCTCTGCTGGCAAGGTCAATTTTCTGATAAATATCTTTCAGGGCTTCATAGAAAAGGGGATTGATTTTTTAGGTGTATGGGCTTGCATCATTTTCTAGATGGACTAAGCATTAATGGTGAATAGAACCTCTCCTGCTGGGGTGACTACAGTCCTGTGGTTTATGTCATAGTAAGCCTGGCATCTCTTGATGAATTCAGGGAAACTGTGGGTCTTGAGGAAGATGTAGAGGGGCAACTGGGTCTCCCACAGATTGATATCATCGGCTCCATCGAGAAACTTATCCTCAAGGTAGGAGTAGACCTCGAACAAGTTGAAGTCTGCTTCTGTCTCATGAATCTTATAGTCTCGGTCTACCAGGGGGATATGGTCTAAATCCAATGGTGCATATACCATTGGGTTGAACGACGCCTGGTACTTATTTGGAGGCATTATTTTCCTTCTGTAAAACTTATCTTCAAACTGTAATAATAGAGAATGGGAGAAAATAAAAGGGAGCAGAGAGGGGGAAAAATACCAATTAGGGGAGGGAAAAAATACCGGGGACCACAATTAGAGAGCTTTGATGATGAAACTGTAATCCGGTTGGCTTTGAAAGTTGTATTCACCTTTTGCGTATACGAGTTCTTTCATGACAATTAGTTCAATCTGTGCTCTTCCTACAATTCTCTGCGACTTCGCTTTCTGCAACCTTTAATCAATTTAAACAGGGAATTATGCATTTGGCGAGAATTTGGTTTTTAACATATGATTGATGAGACATTGGGGTGGCGCAGGTCTGTTGGACAATGACCCAAAAATTTATGGTGTAATGACCCTTTGGCGGGAGTAAGTGTGATTGGATGGGCGGGACAGGTCATCTGGAATGTGGCACGGAAGGAGCAAGTAACGACTAGTTGACAATGCGACAGAGGAGTGATTTTGTGGAATAGGTGGAGACCGCTTCCTGAGGGGGGGGGGGTGTAAATGGTAAGTTTTTTTGGTAGGGGGGTGTGGACAAACTAAGATTATGACACATAGAGGGATGGGTGGTATCGGATACCGCCCATTCCGAACCCCCCCCCCCGGTTGTTAATGGTCGGATGGTGGGGGGGGGGCAGAACGAGATACGAGCTGTCAGATATATAGTGGGCATGCAGAGATGAGGGGAAGATGCAGGGTATTTTAGTGGAGGTGGGGACAGGTGATGTGATAGGATAAGTGGTACCACTTGACCCGCATCACAAACCACAAATTTAAACATAAACCTTTACAATTTGTTTCAAAACTTTTGCGATTGTGATGTGCGATCGGGCTCTACTGCACGAAACATTGTAAATAGCTTCAGTTACTCGGATTTGAAATTGTTTAGATTTTAGTGATGAAGCTGCATCGTATCCGGGCCGGTATCGCACTTCACAACTTATACATTTTAACCATAAAATTTCACTTGTGTGATCTGCGATGTGCGGTATGGGGTCGGGACAACGTCAACATGCCACGTCACCATGTCACATCACCATTGTGTTGCAGACCAATGAATTTAACATTTTTCCTTTGCGCTTGTTTTCTAAGATCTGCAATTGGTGATCTGCGCTCGGGCCCCATTGCGTCACACATCGCGCTTCACTATGTTTATCTTTTTTCCATTCGCATCTATCTTTAAAATTCTGTGATTGTGATTGGTGCTCAGGTCCCACTTGGCATCGCACATCGCACACCAACAAAATTTACCATTAAACTTTCGCGACTTGAAACTTAAAAATTGCGATGTGCGCTATGCGACTTGGTCCCACGTGGCATCACGCTTCGGGATTTTTAGCACACACCCTTTATATCTTAACTTAAAACCTTTGCGATGGTTATTTGTGATATGGCCTCCCTGCATCACACATCGCACGCTGGAGATTTTAACATTTACCTCCCGCAGTAATCTCGCAACCTTTGTGATTTTCGATTGCGATCGCATTGCATTGTGAAAGTCTTAACATTGCAGGCACTTATGGGTAAGTTATGAATTGTGTGAAATGACGTGTGCGACGTGCTAATTTGGTAAAATGAAAGGTAAGAAAAAAGGAGATGAAAATAAATGAATGCAGTATGGATTTGGTAAAATGAAAGGTAAGAAAAAAGGAGATGAAAATAAATGAATGCAGTATGGATTTGGCTCACCATCACACTTAATCAATAACACTTTCCTCTTTTAACTAAATTAATAGAAGATAGATTCATTTGACCCTTATAACAGCCAGGATCTCCCTTTCTTTTCTGAAAATAAATGATAGTCATGGAATATTATTTTCAGTATGAAAAATATAAGGAATAGTCAGTTACCTTGTGATATTGTAAAATACAGGAGTCTAACAGGATGGATATCCTCCAAATTCAATACAACAAAGTATAATACTATACTCTTTAAAAATGACTAGTTTTAGGGGCCTTCCACTTCGACACGACATAATTGGAAGCTAGGGTTTCACCCTCATTGTGAAATAATGAGTATCCAACATGTTTGTATACTTCTCCTTTCAATAACATTAGAATTATGGAATGAAGCGGTTTTATAATGGATTGGAGGTAACATTGGGTGTTTCATTATGGTTGAGGAAAATCTATAAGACTCTTTTGACAAATGAATGGAGAAAGTGCTCATCAAAGTTGATATTACAGATAAAATACAAGGAAAAGGCCCTCTAGCAGAAGTTTTTGAGGAACCCCTTATAAAAATAGCCTAGATATCCATTTGTAGCAGAGGTTTCTAGAGGAGGTTGGCGGGTGGAGGTTTTTGCGGATGTTTTTTGTCTGGTGTGTTTCTCATCCTACACCAAACCGGTGCGTTCCACTAGAAAAGCACTGGCGCGTACTACAAATTGGCACACTGGGACATCGTTCTCTCCGTAAAAACCCACCTGGTGTATCTAATTGTTGTAGCATACCGGTGTTCTACATAGATTCAGCCCCAGTGTGTCCTAAAAAACCGCGCCAAAATTGAAATAGCCCGGTGTAGTTGGAAGAAATCGCCTGACGCATCTCAAAAACCCGTGCACTGGAACAGGGTTAAAAAAAAAAAAAATCATGGCCAAAAATCCGCATTTTTCACTTCTTCAATGCTCCAGATCTCCCAAGAACCGGTGTGAATTTCCCTTGTGTGAGGTGCTTTTCCATCGGTGCACCCATTGGACACACTGTAGCCGTCCATTGCCCACCATCTCGATTTCGAATTTTGGAAAACTGTGGGAAAATTTAGTTTTGCGAATTCTACAACAAATATGCCTCCTCGATGCCCAAAAGTACAGGTATTTTACTTGTTTCTCCATAATTAATCTTTTTAGCGGATTATTTTTGTAAAAAAATGTAATATTCCCAAATGGGAAAAGCAGGAATATAGTGCAAAATGTTGGAATAGCAATGTATAACATCATATAAAAGAAAGAGGCCAATATGGAGACCTTATAATCATTATAACAACAACAAAATATGCATAATAAATGGGCCATAAAATTTACAACAAGATAGAACACGCCTCCAATGGACAAAACCCTCAAAAGAGGTGCTGCTCTATATATCAAAATGCCGGAAGACTGCTACAACGCAGTCATAAAGTGCACTGATACAATAGATGAACATACAAAGATATATGGCTATTATATGCCTCAAAATATACAGCAAATGTAGATCAAGGCTCTATACAACCTTCAGAAAATAACCCCCAAATGGTTTGCAACAATACACCAATGTACAAGATCTGAATCAAAGTCCTAGGGCTAAAGATTCACTGCAATAATAGATCTGGAAAGTTGTGGCTGATATGATATAAAAAATAATATAGCCTCCTCCGATAGACCTCCTAGATGAATGGAAGATCCCTTCACCAGAAAACCTCCTTCCCAAATGGTGTGCTGAAACCACCTTGTAACTCCTCCCTCAAAATAACGCAGATCTGGAATGAAACTGCGTTGTAGGGGAAAATAAATAAGTGGCATGATGCCAAGATCTAAAAATAAGCTCAAGGGCCTTCCTTACTGTCCTCCCAATGGAAAGGAACCCTTCTTCCACTGAAAATAAGCACTGAAGTGACCTAAAGATGTTCTCCACTGCTGCAACCTGCAACACAACTCAACCCTCAACAGGATCTGCGTTGTAGATGTAAGATGAAGCTTGGCCCTAAGCCTGAAAGTGGAAGTGAAGTACAATACTCTTCCAAGAGCTTCTCAATGAAAAAGGTGGAATTCCCGATCAGGAAAACCCAGTCCTAAACAACACTTGTAATCTTAGCTAAACAACCAAAGAAAGCTATATGTTCAAACATACCATATATTCAGAAATATCATATACCAATACATAATGAATATGGCTACCATCCTATTCCTTTTATAAGAAATGAGCTTCCAAACCCTAAGCCCCATTCATTTATGACACTACTTCCATGAAAAGTGTCTCCATCTAAAATTGCGTTGTCCCTCATTGAATGCCACTCCTCCATGACAGTGCTATTGATTTGGTCAAAGTTGACCCATTCAAGATGTTCCAACCCCTTTTCACACCTAAGGGTGCTTAATCAAGTTACCAAGATGTCTTCTTTTCACATTGGCATTGATTTATTCATTATTAAGGAGAATTATGGACCTCCATTGTCCTTTTATTCATAAAACAAGATAGCAAAACAAAATTTAATATTCCAACTAGCTCATGGCTAATTGGGAATATTACAGTCCTCCCTTCCCAAATGTTGCTTGTCTTCAATAAACTGACAAGGTGAGTGCTGAAACTCTTCTCCTCCATCATTGGTGACACCCTCATGTGATAAGCTTCCCCCACAAGCTAAGTGTCTCCCAATCCATCCCTCCATGTAATGCTCCTCCCAAGTTCTCATGAGATGCAAATGACTCATCCCACAAGGAAGCAATAGATCCAATGAAAAAATCATGGTTTGCCCAATGTTCTCCCTGAAACAAGTAGCATAGTAAACATGGATAATCTCTCTCCCATAGAGCACATACAATCCTCCCATCCTCCCTCCAATCATTCCCATAAAAAGAATAATTACATCATAAATGTATGGGATCAAAACCAAGTACATATAAATAGAAATATGCAAAGAAGGAGGTGGTTCATAGTCCCACATGTGGAACCAACACAATATATCTCTTGACTGCATCAGATAATGACATGGTAAGTGGTTTCCCCACCACTTACTTGCTGTCCAAGTTTTCTCACAATGGCTGGAAAGGTGAGAAATGTTTGGTGCCTTTGGAGTGCACCCAGAGTGGTAAATAATATCCCTATACCCTTCAAGGGAGTGGCCATGTTCATAAATGTTTATGGCCCAAAGTTGGCCATGAAGTTTATATGGAAGAATGCTCCTCCTTGGAGCAATGGCCTGCATATACATGGTAAAGGAATGCAAATAGGCATCAAATGAGACATTATATACATAAGCATGTTCCTTACCAAAATTTCTTCTCATACAAATGGAGTGGTCCATAGATAGATCCCCTCTCATTCCAAAAGAGGAAAGAGGTGGCTGTGATAACTCCTTCATTGAGTTATGTATCTCTCCCATCTCCACATGGTCCATGCATCTTTTCAAATGTTGATATAGTTCCTCTTCAAAGCCTTCCCAAGTATAACCCTCCATGATGGTGTTGTACGCTCTCAAGGAATAAGTATGGCTGAAGAGAATTTCTTCATGAGCTCTTTGTGGCAACTTCTCCTTGAGCTTGGAAGCTCTAGATAAGAAGATCCTACTATGATAATAAATGACCTCATCTTGGACTGAATAGCCCTCTTCATGTAGCTAATCATCAAGTATCATGTATGTAAAAAGATCCTTGGAATAATCCACCAACAGCTGGGATTTCCAATATGGATATATCCTCCATAGTGACAACGTTGATGATCTATCACAAAGAACATCTGTCATATCGCTGCCCTTCTCTTTGACATCTCCCATGCCAAAGGTACATGTTGGAAGGCTGCTATCCTTCCCATGTTGCTCCTCCCACAACGCAGAATCTGAAATGAGAGTGGGTAATGATGATGTTGGGAGGATGTCTCCCTCCTTGATTCTACCCAAGACTCCCAACCTGTACCATGACCTCCCAATGCTCTCACTCCTATGGGATCAATTAGTGGTGCAACTATATGTGAAGCATCTCCCATCATCTCTTGATCTGGTGGTCTCCAAGGTGGAATGCCTCCATGTAATGAGACATCAATATCAAAAGTAGACTGCATATATGTGTGGATTGATTTGTCCTTGCTCTCACTACGCAAATCAGTCTGCCTCTTTTGTGCGTCAACCTTCTGAAATATATAGGGGTGTGTGCTCCTAATCATATGATGATGGTCCTCCTCCCTATCCTCTTCTTTCATCTTCAAGGTCTCACAATCTATCAATGATGGCACATGCTGCTCATGGAATGTGCCTTGATCTTCACATGTGAGATTCTTTGGAATTTCTTGCAAGGGTACAAGAATTCCTCTCATTGGAGAAATTTCTCCATCTTCCTCTCCATGAGGTACTAGATCTGCTCCTGATGAAGAAACCCTCATAAAAATAGCCTAGATATCCATTTGTAGCGGAGGTTTCTAGAGGAGGTTGGCAGGTGGAGGTCTTTGTGAATGTTTTTTGTCTGGTGTGTTTCTCATCCTACACAGAACCGGTGCGTTCCACTAGAAAAGCACTGGTGCGTACTACAAATTGGCACAGCGGGACACCGTGCTCTCCGTAAAAACCTGCATGGTGTGTCTAATTACTGTAGCTTACCGGTGCTCTACACAGATTCAGCCCCGGTGTGTCCTAAAAAACCCGCGCCAAAATTGAAATAGCCCGGTGTGGTTGGAAGAAACCGCCCAATGCGCCTAAAAAACCTGCACACCGGAACAGGGTTTAAAAAAATAAAAAAATACGGCCAGAAATCTGCATTTTTCACTTCTTCAGTGCTCTAGAGCTCCCAAGAACCGGTGTGAATTTCCCTTGGGCGAGGTGCCTTGCCATTGGTGCTCCGATTGCACACACTATAGTCATCCATTGCCCACCATCTCGATTTCGAATTTTGGAAAATGGTGGGAAAATTTAGTTTTGAAAATTCTACAACAAATATGCCTCCTCGATGCCCAAATGTACATGTATTTTACTTGTTTCTCCATAATTAAAATTTTTAGCGGATTAGTTTTGTAAAAAAAAAAATATTCCTAAATGGGAAACGCAGGAATATAGTGAAAAATGATGGAATAGCAGTGTATAAAATCATATAAAAGAAAGAGGCCAATATGGAGACCTTATAATCATTATAACAACAACAAAATATGCATAATAAATGGGCCATAAAATGTACAACAAGATAGAACAAGCCTCCAATGGACAAAACCCTCAAAAGAAGTGTTGCTACTATATATCAAAATGTCGGAAGACTGCTACAATGCAGTCATAAAGTGCACTGCTATAGCAAATGAACATAAAAATATCTATGGCTATTATATGCCTCAAAAGATACAACAAATGTAGATCAAGGCTCTATACAACCTTTAGAAAAGAACCCCCAAATGGTTTGCAACAATACACCAATGTACAAGATCTGAATCAAAGCCCTAGGGCTGAAGATTCACTGCAATAATAGATCTGGAAAGTTTTGGCTGATCTGATATAACAAATAATGCAGCCTCTTCCAATATACCTCCTAGATGAATGGAATATCCCTTCACCAGAAAACCTCCTTTCCAAATGGTGTGCTGAAACCACCCTACAACTCCTCCCTAAAAATAACGCAGATCTGGAATGAAACTGCGTTTTATGGGAAAATAAATAAGTGGCATGATGCCAAGATCTAAAAATAAGCTCAAGGGCCTTCCTTACTATCCTCCAAATGGAAAGGAACCCTTCTCCACTGAAAATAAGCACTGAAGTGACCCAAATATGTTCTCCACTGCTGCAATCTGCAACACAACTCAACCCTCAATAGGATTTGCGTTGTAGATGTAAGATGAAGCTTGGCCCTAAGCCTGAAAGTGGAAGTAAAGTACAATACTCTTCCAAGAGCTTCTCAATGAAAGAGGTGGGATTCCTGATCAAGAACACCCAATGCTAAACAACATTTGTAATCTTAGCTAAACAGCCAAAGAAAGCTAAATGTCTAAACCGACCATATATTCAGAAATATCATATACCAATACATAATGAATATGGCTACCATCCTATTCCTTTTATAAGAAATGAGCTTCCAAACCCTAAGCCCCATTCATTTATGACACTACTTCCATGAAAAGTGTCTCCATATAAAACTGCGTTGTCCCTCATTGAATACCACTCCTCCATGACAGTGCTGTTGATTTGGTCAAAGTTGACCTATTCAAGATGTTCCAGCCCCTTTTCACACTTAAGGGTGCTTAATTAAGTTGCCAAGATGTCTTATTTTCACATTGACATTGATTTATTCATTATTAAGGAGAATTATGGACCTCCATCATCCTTTTATTCATAAAACAAGACAGAAAAATAAAATTTAATATTCCAACTAGCTCATGGCTAATTGGGAATATTACAGTCCTCCCTTCCCAAATGTTGCTTGTCCTCAATAAACTGACAAGGTGAGTGCTGCAAATCTTCTCCTCCATCATTGGTGACACCCTCATGTGATAAGCTTCCCCCACAAGCTAAGTGTCTCCCAATCCATCCCTCCATGTAATGCTCCTCCCAAGTTCTCATGAGATGCAAATGACTCATCCCACAAGGAAGCAATAGATCCAATGAAAAAACCATGGTTTGCCCAATGTTCTCCCTAAAACATGTAGCATAGTAAACATGGATAATATCTCTCCCATAGAGCACATACAATCCTCCCATCCTCCCTCCAATCATTCCCATAAAAAGAATAAGTACATCATAAATGTATGGGATCAAAACCAAGTACATATAAATAGAAATATGCAAAAATGGAGGTGGTTCATAGTCCCACATGTGGAACCAGCGCAATATATCTCTTGACTGCATCAGATAATGATATGGTAAGTGGTTTCCCCACCACTTACTTTCTGTCCAAGTTTTCTCACAATGGCTGGAAAGGTGAGAAATGTTTGGTGCCTTTGGAGTGCACCCAGATTGGTAAATCATCTCCCTATACCCTTCAAGGGAGTGGCCATGTTCAGAAATGTTTATGGCCCAAAGTTGGCCATGAATTTTATATGGAAGAATGATCCTCCTTGGAGCAATGGCCTGCATATACATGGTAAAGGAATTCAAATAATCATCAAATGAGACATTATATACATAAGCATGTTCCTTACCAAAATTTTTGCTCATACAAATGGAGTGGTCCACAGATAGATCCCCTCTCATTCAAAAAGAGGAAAGAAGTGGCTGTGATAACTCCTTCATTGATTTATGTATCTCTCCCATCTCCACATGGTCCATGCATCTTTTCAAATGCTGATATAGTTCCTCTTCAAAGCCTTCCCAAGTATAACCCTCCATGATGGTGTTGTAGGCTCTCAAGGAATAAGTATGGCTGAAGAGAATTTCTTCATGAGCTCTTTGTGGCAACTTCTCCTTGAGCTTGGAAGCTCCAGATAAGAAGATCCTACTATGATAATAAATTACCTCATCTTGGACTGAATAGCCCTCTTCATGTAGCTAATCATCAAGGATCATGCATGTAAAAAGATCCTTGGAATAATCCACCAACAATTGGGATTTCCAATATGGATCTATCCTCCATAGTGACAACGCTGATGATCTATCACAAAGAACATCTTTCATATGGTTGCCCTTCTCTTTGACATCTCCCATGCCAAAGGCACATGTTGGAAGGCTGCTATCCTTCCCATGTTTCTCCTCCCACAACGCAGAATCTGAAATGAGAGTGGGTAATGATGATGTTGGGAGGATGTATCCCTCCTCCTTGATTCTACCCAAGACTCCTTGCACTATACCATGACCTCCCAATTCTTTCACTCCTATGGGATCAATGAGTGGTGCAACTAGATGTGAAGCATCTCCCATCATCTCCTGATCTGATGGTCTCCAAGTTGGAATGCCTCCATGTAATGAGACATCAATATCAAGAGTAGACTGCATATATGAGTGGATTGCTTTGTCCTTGCTCTCACTACGCAAATCAGTCTGACTCTTCTATGCATCAACCTTCTGAAATAGATAGGGGTGTGTTCTCCTAATCATATGATGTTGGTCCTCCTCCCTATCCTCTTCTTTCATCTTCAAGGTCTCACAATCTATCAATGATGGCACATGCTGCTCATGGATTGTGCCTTGATCTTCACATGTGAGATTCTTTGGAATTTCTTGCAAGGGTACAAGAATTCCTCTCATTGGAGAAATTGCTCCATCTTCTTCTCCATGAGGTATTATATATGCTCCTGATGTGACAACACTGTTACCTCATACCTTCTCTTCCCCTTCACCATGAATGGAGGTTGCCTCATCATCATTAAGAGTCTCTTTGTTTAGTTCCTCTTTTGAAAAAGAGATCTCCATGTCTTCTTTGTGAGAAGAGAGCTCTTTCTGAAGTGGGGATCTTGCCTCTAGCAAGGTATTTTGCAATTTTTTAACCCCCTTAGTAGCATTCTGGAATGGAGTTGGGTTTATAGATCCTTCCAACTCATGCAAAGGTTTTGTTTGTTTAGGCTCGGCTAGCTCAACCAAGGATATTTCAGAATGTTTTGCATCAAATATTTTCACTAACCTCCTAGTGAACTTTGCATAAGTAGATAAATTTACATGATTCAAGGAATAAGTTTCATAAAACCACTAGGCATAAGCCTTACCTTCAAGATGAAGCACTACTACTCTAAGGGCTTCATCCTCTGAAACTTGGTGCTGCTGCAAATAGGTGTCTAGCTCCTTCACCCAAGCCCTTGTTTTACATTTAGGTGACCCATCAAAAGTAGATATAAATAATCTACCCAAATCATGCTGCTTGCACCAATTGCTTCTATTGTGATTTCTAGGTCTTCTATTCTCCTTGATCTTGCAAAACCCTTGGAAGTTTAGATGATCGTTGAACCTCTTAGATTGAGATTCATACTATTGAAGATAGTCACCAAGAGTATCCTCCTTTGGTACATCTCCTTCCTCCATCTCTCTTGCTATGAACATAGGAATAGTAGAGCGTTGTAGATCTGATGGTGTAGCTAAATTCTCACAACCATAATGTGAAAATCCGTAGCTTTCTTTATGTACAAGCCCTCTTGGAGAATCTTTACATCTCTACATTCTCAGTTCTTTGGTGTCTCTGTTAATGCCTTGAATAGTTTGAAGAAGAAGTTTTGAGAACTCCTTCCCTCCTGATAATGAAGTTTTTCGTTCATCTCTTCTGCATATATTCTCCTTCCTATGAGAAGCCTCCTTAGATGCCATAATGGCTGAAGTACACAAGCTGAGCCAAGATTATGCTCTAATACCACTATAATATTCCCAAATGGGAAAAGCAGGAATATAGTGAAAAATGCTAGAATAGCAGTGTATAACATCATATAAAAGCAAGAGGCCAATATGGAGACCTTCTAATCATTATAAAATCAACAAAATATGCATAATAAATGAGCCATAAAATGTACAACAAGATAGAACAAGCCTCCAATGGACAAAACCGTCAAAAGAAGTGATGCTACTATATATCAAAATGCCGGAAGACTGCTACAGTGCAGTCATAAAGTGCACTGCTACAACAGATGAACATAAAAATATCTATGGATGTTATATGCCTGAAAAGATACTACAAATGTAGATCAAGGCTCTATACAACCTTCAGAAAAGAACCCCCAAAGGGTTTGCAACAATACACTAATGTACAAGATCTGAATTAAAGCCCTAGGGCTGAAGATTCACTGCAATAATTGATCTGGAAAGTTGTGGCTGATCTGATATAACAAATAATGCAGCCTCATCCAATAGACCTCCTATATGAATGGAAGATCCCTTCACCATAAAACCTACTTCCCAAATGGTGTGTTGAAACCACCCTCCAACTCCTCCCTCAAAATAACGTAGATCTGTAATAAAACTGCGTTGTAGGGGCAAATAAATAAGTGGCATGATGCCAAGATCTAAAAATAAGCTCAAGGGCTTTCCTTACTATCCTCCCAATGGAAAGGAACCCTTCTCCACTGAAAATAAGCATTGAAGTGACCCAAATATGTTCTCCATTGCTGCAACCTGCAACACAACTCAACCCTCAACAGGATCTGCGTTGTAGATGTAAGATGAAGCTTGGCCCTAAGCCTGAAAGTGGAAGTGAAGTAAAATAATCTTCCAAGAGCTTCTCAATGAAAGAGGTTGGATTCCCGATCAAGAACACCCAATGCTAAACAACACTTGCAATCTTAGCTAAACAACTAAAGAAAGCTATATGTCTAAACAGACCATATATTCAGAAATATCACATACCAGTACATAATGAATATGGCTGCCATTCTCTTCCTTTTATAAGAAATGAGCTTTCAAACCCTAAGCCCCATTCATTTATGACACTACTTCCATGCAAAGTGTCTCCATCTAAAACTGCGATGTCCCTCATTGAATGCCACTCCTCTATGACAACGCTATTGATTTGGTCAAAGTTGACCCAGTCAAGATGTTCCAGCCCCTTTTCACACCTAAGGGTGCTCAATTAAGCTGCCAAGATGTCTTCTTTTCACATTGGCATTGATTTATTCATTATTAAGGAGAATTATGGACCTCCATTGTCCTTTTATTCATAAAAAAAGACAGCAAAACAAAATTCAATATTCCAACTAGCTCATGGCTAATTGGGAATATTACAAAAAACTTAAAATTCACCATCTAAAAAAAAAAAATCCCGCGCAGTGCGCTCGAGCTGTTCGGCTCGCACGGTGCAGCCTGTAAATTTACAGGCCACACCGTGACCGATCCTTATAATGGTATCCGCACCAGTTCCGGTGCGGTACCAAAACGACGCACCATGCTTTTTCAAAATTACATAAATTGCGGTGTGGTCGGTTACTTGGCCGCAACGTTTAGTGTGTCCAAGTTCGGGAGGGCGGTGCGTTGGCCAACATATGGGCCCCGAGGTGGATATTTTTGTCAGCGCACCTCCCTTATGAACTTGGACATAGTCAACGGTGCAGTCATGTAAACGACCACACCGTTGACTGTGTACCGATGTCAGGAGGGCGGTGCACTGAATAAACTATACGCCCCGGGGCACATAGTTTGGTCAGCGCACTGCCCTCTCGATACTGGTACATATTCAATGGTGCGGTCAGTTATACCACTGCACCATTGACTGTGTAATGATTCTAGTAGGGCGCTGCACTAACGAAACTATCCGCCTGGGGCGAGTAGTTTGGTCAACACACTGCCCTCCCGATTTTGTACATAGTCAACAGTGCGATCAATTAAACGACCGCATTTTTTACCATTAACTAATGTTTTTTGGTGCATTGACGGAATTATCCGCCCTGGGATAGATATTTTAGTCAATGCACCACTTGAGAAAGTACATGTCATGATGTGCGGTGCGCTAAAAATTTCCAAGCGCACCGCAATCAGTGCGTGATAAAAACAGACGCACCGGTATCAATGCATGACTATTTTTTTGGGCGCACTGACTGTTATATATATACACACACGTCTCATTTAATAAAAAAATTGTATTGAATATGTGAATCATTCAACGACATCAAAGGAGAGAAGAGAGGGAACAACAGGAACATATGGCAGACCAGTATAATGTGGTTCACCTGTGGGAGGCATGAGAGAGGGAGAGAGATATGTACCCTCATCCTATTACAACAGCCACCCAAGCGCTCCTAAGGGTGGTAGGCCTCCTCAAGTTCTATGAGGAGGCTACATCCCTAAAGGGCCATGGTGGATTATTGTGACAACTTATCTTCAGGTGGAATGCCCACCGACAGGATTTCCGGGTTGGTCCTAACCAGTGGTACACGCCCGCTGAGGAGGACATCTATTTTATTACTGGCCTATCGAGGAGAGGGCAGGATTTGCCCTCGTTCCTAGAGGTCCCCATTGGCTATGCAACAGGGAGTCAGTTGGTGTACTCCTAGAGATACATTAACGTCGATATACTGTCTCCTACATATTATCAGGTCTCCGGTGGTCAATTATGTATTGCTTAATTTGGTGGAGAGGAGGTGAAGTGCCTCTCACTATTGATTTCGGCCATTGCACATCATACCAGTGACGGGAAACGCATTAGTTGCCCGCTTTTATTTTATGTTGATTCTTTATTACATGCGCCATGACTTGTGAGGTGGTTTGCAATTTTTTTGGAGCAGTTATGTACAACTTTAGATAGATGCCGTGCTCAGGCACAAGGGAGGGTGAACTTCCCTTTTGCTTCAAATCTATTTTGTTTATTTTTTGGGATGTTTCCAGAGATGAAGCCTACTTTTGTTCGACAACCTTGTAGTCCGATGTTGCATATACAGATGCATATGTGGGGACATATGATGCCCAAGAGGGGCAAGTCAAACGTTACTGCGAGGATATCGCATGATGCACTGGAGTTGCTAGCCAATGTCGATGATCATGCCTTCATTCTGGTCCCCTGTCCATATGCTAGTTTGGATTGGCGAGGGTGTGCCAGCATCCTCTTCACAAATGATGAGCCACCGGATGATAGAGGTAATATTAGTGTTTTCTTTAAATTTATTCTAACATGTTCTTTAACTTGTTTTTATTAAAATGTTTAATGAAATTGTCTAATTATTGTTGTGTAATTATATATATTTTGTAGATATTAGGTCATTTGATGGCGATGAGATGCCACCGGCACCAAATGATCCAGGTGTAGATCCTGATGACGATCAGGAGATGGAAGATGCGTAGGATCATGTCGGTGCAGACAGACCTGGTCCTCATGTTGCGCAGGTAATAGCTAGTGTGAGGCATAGGCATGACACTATATTTAGGATGGATTTGGGCGACCAAATCTATCGACTGCTTTTGGAGAAGGGAGTCAGGCCGACTACTATCAGAGAGATACAGGCTGATGATAAACTGACATCGATGTGGAGAGGCATGCCACGTGATATGTTGACCGTGATGTGGCATGTCATAGGAGCTACTAGCTTAGTGGCGCGGTTGAGGAGGACCCTTCGATTTAGGCGTGGTCGAGATGCAGTACGTTGATATTCGAGCAGCGACACATCATCTGATGATCACAATCAGGGGAGTGATCATCGTTCACCTCGCGCCGCAAGTGAGCAACCTGCAGCATCGATCAACAGTCATGATCATGGGCAGGTTGGACCATCCACGTCGAGTCATCATGAGAAGCCTACATCATCGAGGAGTCATGATCATGAGTAGGCTAGACCATCCACATCGAGTCATCATGAGTAGCCTGAAGCATCCAACAGTCATGATCATGAGCAGGTTGGACCATCCACGTCGAGTCATCATGAGCAGGAAGTTGATCCTGATCAGTATGAGGCACCTCCAAATCAGCAGGCATGTGATGATCGACATCTATCTGAGCTAGTGTAGGTTGCACCATTGACTGAGCAGGCCTCGACTAGTACTACTATTGATGTATTAGTCCTCTTCTTTATAAAAACCCATCTTAAAATGTATAAATGATGAAATAACACATGTGCCATATCAATCTCGATTCTCATGATCACCCTCATTATATTCCAGCTCGCTTGGCATGATAACACTATTATTCTAAAAATTATGTTTTGATCTAGGTTCATGTCTCAATACGAACCACCAATCCATATCCAACACATCTGGGTAAAAAACACCTCGTTGCAGTGTTTGGGGAAAACGTAGGGCTCCTTAGGTTCATCCCACATCTTTCTAGAGTTAATACATATCAGCCTACTATCGCGATATTCCTTTACATTATTCCAATCAAAGGTGTCCCACCACTTGCACCTAAAAATAACACATTGGAAAGTAGAGAAATCAACTTCAATGATCTCTTGTATCTTTCCGACATAACCTAATGTCCCTTGTACTAGGTTTTGATCATGATGGCTAGATTGAATAGATTGATCGAACTCAACTTTCAATCCACAGTCTTGTGTCATGTGTTCATCATCGGCATTTACCGTGCGAAAATGGTGTCCATATGCCCACATAGATGGGAACAAATGCACCTATAAAAAGTTAAAAAATCATAGTGTCATGTGTCTTATAATAATTCAACAGTGAAAATATGAAATATAGATGTAATTACATTTTAAAGGTGAATTATTAAGTTTCAAATGTACATAAATAGATTATACCGAGTGGGTTCACCCAATCTCTACGTTTAGCACATCCTCTTCAGCACGAGGGTAACGACCAGCTGCACCGTATTTCTCTCTGACTTGGTCAGCAACCCAACTGTTGGGGCATATTTTTGGAATATTTTCTTTTAGATGATCGGGATAAGGCACACTTCTACCATTCAACTGTATGAATTATTTCCTGTCACTCTCCCATTTCATCCTCTTTTGTTCGTACAATGCGACCCACAGTTGTGTCACTTTAGAATTGTAGAGAAAAAAATTATTAATTGCTTCAATTTCAGAATTCGCTGATGAAATCAAACCGACATATAGTAAATATGAGATCAAAATATACATTATATCTAAGTTCAACGTGAATATTTACTTTGTGTAAATTTGAAAAATTATAATTCGCTTACTCTTTATCAAGCGCCTTTTTCCATTCGTTTGGTGCAACTCCCCTTCTCTTTTGTCTTCATCCCTTTCATCGTCCCAAATCACTGCCCCTGGTCTGTTGTTGATCTGCTTGATGTAATCACTGGCATAATAGAAAGACTCATACAATATGTACCCCTTTGCCATAGACCCCTCGGGTTTTTCCCTTTGTCAAACAAAACCTTTCAATTTCTTCATGTACCTCTCTAAAAAGAACATCCAATGACAAGAAACCACCCCAACTAATTCACCTCGTCTACTAGGTGGATTCGAAGATGAACCTGCAAGTCCATGAAACTCGTCGGCATTTCCTTCTCAAACATACAAACAATCTCAACTATCTCTTGACGCCACCGTGGAATGCTAACCACATGAATCTCCTTTGACGTGATCCAACATACAAATGCAAATAATTTAGATATGGCACATCCTAGGTCTTGGGGGAATTCATGTTTCACACACCCACACACGAACAAAGGATAACGACACTGCAAAGTTATAAAAACATGAAATAATATACAAAAATTAGTTATGTTTTATTATCCCTACATGGGATAAAATTTATTAATACAACAAATAATAAAATAATTCTTTTGACATTATATATAATCTTAGAAGATTCAAATGGTCACGTGATTTCAAGCTCGACAAATCGTCATCCACGGTGAAGCAGCGCCGTAGTGAAGACCCTTATGAAGATGGCACCCTCACACCCATTATAACTTCCTTTGCCAAAGAAAGATTATTATTTTTTAAATCCATGGGACATCACGTTCTTTGAAATACCATGAATTAGAGGGACCAAAGCCTGCCTCTGATCATATACTTTCTAATCGTCTTGGCCAATGTTTCTTTTTAGTTTTTGAAGTAATAAGATCTTTCCTAACAACCAATGTGTCACTTTGTTTCGATGATATGTGCCTCCATAAAGAAGATGAAACATTTTTAAATATATGCATGGGATCTAATAAGTGGGTAATCTTAAGATGCTACCAATATGTGAGGTTATAAAAGATAGATTTCCTTTTCAACCCAATGGGAAATTTCTCAACATAGTTGTCAAATAGATATGGATCATCGAACATAGGCTCCCCATTTGAATCAAACATTTTTATGAACTCCTTCTCCTTCTCTCTCTCATATGCTCTAAGCCATTTAGTTGGTGTCGTTATGGAGGCCTTGGGTTCTCTCTCCTTTACCATTGAAACCAGATGATGATCTTCTGTAAGGATGTTCTTCTAGGAGGAATACCTTGGAGCCATCATACACTGGCTTTCATGGGCCGATGGACCATCTAGCTTTCAGAGAAGGTCCACAAAATTTACATCCAAAATGCCCTTTTGTTACAATACCTACACGATTATTGTATACAATTTATATGCATCGCACATTAAAGAATATCATGAAGATCAGAACAATTACAATGAATTGAATAACTACTATGCGAAACAATATTGTTACGTATATAAACAAATCAATTAACATGTAATTTACCAGAGAAAAATCCTAAGCCTGGATAATCATGTTTCGTGTAAGCACATATGCCATACAACATAAAACTCCTCTCTACTGTGATCGGTCTTGATACATCGTATACATTTATCCCATCCCATAATTAATTCAATTTATCTACTAGTGGTTATAAGTAGACATCCATATTATTCACTTGTCTTCTACTAGGGATTATGAGGGCCAACATAAGATGTCCATTATTCACAAACAACCATGGGGAGTTATTGTTATTGATCACTACTATAGGTCAAACATAATAGTTAATGTTCTGGAGGGAACATGGGTTGATGAAATCCATGGCTATTTTGAGTCGTAGACTTCGTACTTCATCCTTGAATTTTTCAAGCCATATATCCTCTATAAGATTCAAGGCTATTAAATCAGTTTGGATTTGCATAAATCCCAACTCACTTCTCTGTGAGGCATGCCATCCTTGAAACATAGGTAATTCTTTGCAACGAAAGAGTCCTTGAATCCTTTGGATTATAGGCATGTGCCTCAATATCTTAAAATGAGCCATATGATTTACCCTTCTTTTTTTATTTATCATACCTGTCATGCCCACATTTCAAACATATCTCTTTTTCTGCATATTCTCCTCTATATAGAATATAATCATTTGGACATTCATGATATGATATGTACTCAACACCAAATATTTTCAACAATTTATTTGCCTCTTTGCAACTACTGGGCAAGACATTATCACTCGGAAGAACCTTATATTTGAATAACGTGTAGATGGTGATCATCATGGAAAATATTAAATGTACATTAATTCCGATATAATTATTAACGTTCATAAAATTGAACATTTGTAATGTTCATTGTTTGGTTATATTTTTCAAATTTATATAAGGGAGGAATTTATGGTAACTTACGTCAAAATTTCTGAGAAACATGCATTTGATAAGCCAAAATTTTCTTTCAAGTTGTATAGTAACATCGTTGTCCCCAATTGGGTAGACTTTGACTGTTACTTGGGAGGTCGAGGTTATGGAAGCAAATTTAAGGCTTTCGAAAAAGAGTGTCAGTATGAGCATCATCCCTAGTCGTGTATATTCATACATTACGCTCCCAACAACATTGTGACCATGGTAGTCATATCCCTTAAACAATCATCCATACCAACCTCTATTTGATTGCCTCCATTTCCAGCTTGTGAAGAACTACTATTGTTGTATTCATTCCTAATTGGTGAATCTGGACGTAGAGGGAATTGAATCTGTGGTTGATTCAACCATTCTTGGTATCATTCCTCTCTGATTTTTTTCTCTTAATTTAGCCTTCTCTCGATTTGACATTGTCATGGGGTGAAATGGAAGATGATAGGTAGGTCGCTCATCATCACTAGAATCCTAATAATTTCAAAAAATATATTTGAACATGATTAGTACAAAAACTATGATATCAATTAGTAAGAACATTGACAATGCATGATTAATTTGTTTGACATTGAAATAATTACATTAATATTCCAAACAATTATTATTACCATCATTGTCCCGGGATTGTGGCTAGAATATGCAATACTGTTACAATTGGCAGGTTGGAGTGGATGTCCATTTTCATATACCAAATGCGCCTTGCAGTATGCTGCTCCTGATAAGAGCTTCTGACGTTTTGGAGTTGTTTGAATATTTTGTGCATGCGGAACTCGATTCTGGCTTGCATATTTTGCAAATTTGTATACTATTATAAATTTTATTAAAAAGTGATTTACATGGATGAAAAAAATAAAGTCAATTAGATAATGAAAATATCAATAAAATATGAATTAATTATTACGTCTCGAGATCGATAGGGAGAAATCTGCGATGGAATTTGAAAAATATTATGGAAGGAGCTGGATTTTGAAGAATTGTCCATTCGATATAATTATGATATTTTCACCTTGAATTTGAGCAAAATCAACAATAAATTTTGGTGTACACACCTAAAAGTAATTTCAGTTCCTTAAAAATGGACTTATTGTTATCGATGCTAATGTGTAGATAACCGCACCGGTGCATTTTAGTTACTACGCACCGGTGTGGTGGTATTAATTGATGCACGGGAGCCAAATAGCCGCAAATAAAAAAAGCGCAACTATATTTTTTAAAGTGAAAAAAACGGTAAATTGAAAAATGGTCGGCAAAACATTTTTGAAAATGTAATTTCATAAAACAATTCTTTAAATAGTAAACACTTTTCATTATTTCAATATTTTTGGAAAAAAATTTAGGGAGAGATTTACACGCGACATACCTACAGGAGCAAGAGAGCATGAGAGCACTCTGGAGCAGCGAAATACTTTCGAACATAACTATTCAGACAATCAGAATTCCAAATCTCTGGTGATTCAAACCCTGTAGCATAGAATTCAAACCATCTGGTGATTAAATTTTATTGTTTTTTACATTTTCTGCAGTATTTTTTACGCAATAAGTAAAAAATTTAAATTTACTGTTCATTTTTAGAAGATGAAAAAAAGAAAAAAAAAGTAAAAGACAAGTTTTTTGTAAATTCTTTACAAAAAATATTATTTTTGAACTATATGTAAGTTTAACTAATATGTATTGTTTACTGTGTATCATGCAGAGCCACAAAATGATGAAGCTCGATAAGTTTATTTCTGATCTAGGACCAGAAGAGCGTAAAAGCTTGATGGAAAAATTGCAAAAGGATGAATTAGGTGAATGAAAAAAATACTATCGATCCAATATGAGTTTCTTTTTTTATTTTTCATTAATAATATACTTAAAATTATTAGATAACATGTTTCAAACAATCTATTAATTCACATATGTTTAATGTTCCACAGGGACCAACAAGACAGAAAAGGAATGTTGTTCTAAGAAAAGAAAAGAATTGAACATGCAAATGAACATGAATTGCTCCTTAGCTCATCTGGAGCGATGTTGGAGGTTAACGAAAGGGAGAAAATTTTTTACGAAACTTTGAGGGATCTAGTGGTACGAATGTATAGACGATATTTCCACTTACAATACAAAAATCAATCCAATGATTCCAAGAACCAAATTTTATCTAAACTACAGGAAGAGTTTCTAAAGAATTGGTCAATGAGACATGTCAGACTTTTAATAGCAAAAACGTACAACAACAAAAAAAGAAGGAATGAAAAAGTAATATTCCTTTAAATGTTTTTCTAGAATTATATGTATATATTACTAGAAAGCAATCATTTATAAATATCACTTTTGTCATATTTACTTTCATATATCAATTTAAAAATTAAATAGTTTATTGTCATGTTACATTTTTAGGAAGATTATGAAAATCTCCAAAGATGAACGAGCTGATATCAGAAATATGCTAGTAGGAATGTCCAAAAATGTGTACAAGGAGATGGTCAAATAAATGGACATAATTGCATCGCACGAGGAGCCATCTCAACAAGAACGTGCTTCAAATGTTATATGTAATAATTGAATTTTTCGATTAGGTACAATAAATAAATAATTTAGCATTAATATTAATTTTCAAGTATTTTCTTGCAGAAAGAAAAGAAAATGGAATCCATTCAACACTTAAAACAGAACGACAAGGAAGAAAAGGGTTGATATCTAAGTTTGTGAGTAATTATTACTTCCTTATAACAACTTAACTAGATTTCATTTTTGTATATTTTAATTTATTTTACAACAATCATCATTGAATGTCTTCAAACAGGTGCTAACATACAAATAAGAACCATCAGATGAATTAATTGACATTGGGTTAAATATGGATTGTTAGTATATGTTGGCATATTAGAAATTAATTGTGAAATTTGTAAGCATCTATCAATCTTGTTTTACTTAGATTCGTCTATAATTAATAGAACAAAAAAATCTTTTATATTAAATATATGATTTGTTATGGGGTATAAAACTTGCAAGAAACAAAGTATGGAACTGCACCAATAGATGAAATCTTGAAAGATGGCATGAAATTTGGTTTTAAAAGAATGTGTATAGTTCATGAGTCAATTGTTGCTATGGTATGTCATTTATTTTCGATTTACATTGATGTATATTATTTAATATTGCAATTTTAATTATTCTCACCAATGTATATATACTCATTACAATATATATATATATATATATATATATATATATATATATATATATATATATATATATATATATATATATATATATATATTTTGTTTTTAATTTTTAATTTTTTTTTTTTGTAGATGGAAGGTGAAGAAGAAGAAAACAATCAACACCGTGAACAAAACATTCCTCAAAATAACCCAAGTCATGGAAGTAGCTCGAGCAGTGACAACAGTTCAAGCGAAGAATGATGATCATTATGTTTGGATATCAAAGCAAGACATTGTATTTTTTGAAATATTTCTCTGTGAAATCATACATTTTTTTTTAATGTAATGGACATAGTGTCCCAATTGAATGACAAAGGGATACCAATAACTGTCCCATTTTGTATGAAAATGAGTGTCTTATTCATATATATATAATAAAATATGTTTTAATTTATTCTATTGCATTCTCCATTGTTGCTGTGAAATGTAACACCACTGATTAAATATATATATGATTAAATATTATAATGAAGAGATGTGAAATATGATGATATGATATAACAAATTAATCTAAACATCACATTCAAATGCATTAATAAAAATTTAATTGATATGAATATTGTTATAAGATGTGTGTCATCTTTTGATGAATAATGAATTTTTTAAAATCACAATAATTATGATATGATATAACTAATTAATCCAAAAATCACATTCAAATGCACTAATAAAAATTTAATTGATATGAATACTGTTATAAGATATGTGTAGACTTTTTATGAATAATGAATTTTAAAAAATTCACAATAATTGCACTGTCATAGGTCGATGTTTCTAAAAAATACAAAATGAACATCGGTGCATGTCATTTAATGTGCACCAGTGTGTTTATATTCTAATGCGCATTGATGCGTTTCTATGACCTATGGGCACCACAAAAAATCAAATACCAATTACAAATATCGGTGTGTTTGTTCGATATTGCGCACCAATGCGTTTGTGCGATACTGCACATCGGTGCATTTATGTAAGACTTCTCACCGGTGCATTTCTACGACCTATGGGTACCACACAAATACTAATACCAACTAGAGTGATCAATGCGTTTGTATAATACTCCACATCGGTGCGTTGAAACGACCTATGGGCACCACACAAATCCCAATACTAATTAGAATGATCAGTGAGTTTGTGTGATACTGCACGCCGGTGCGTTTGTATAATACTACGCGACGGTGCATTGATACGACCTATGGGCACCGCTAAAATCTCAATACCAATTAGAACAACCCAGTGCGTTATATCACCTATAATGTGCCCGGTGCGGTTTTAGACCTTAACGTGCTGGTGCATGCACCTTCGACCGCCCCGGGGCAACTGTCTAGCTGACACGCACCGGGACGTTGCTAAACAGCCTGGGGCATCCTATATTTGTTTTTCGTCCTAGTTCTTGGTAGGTTTGCAGTACTGGTGCCTTCACTCTAAAACACACTGATGCTTTGACACTTGATTAGCGCATCGATGAGAAAAAACATCCGTAATAACCTTCGACTGCCCAATTTTTTTTAGTTGTGTTGAAATTTCGTTAGAAGCTCCACCAAAACCTCCGTTACTGAAAACAAATGTTGTAGAAAATGTTTTTTTTTTGACAATTTTGGCCAATTTTATAACAGTAATAACCTCCTTTATAGCCTCCTCTAGAGGGTCTTTTCCTTGTAATGATAGGTTGTGAACATAAATTGAATTTTTAGGGGGAATAATTACTAATTTAATCATTAGACTTATAGAATTGTTTCATTGGTTGATGTGTCATTGGGAAGACCCTTTGTGGAGGGAGTGTAGAATCTAAAGACATTAATGGTAGTCTAAGAAGAAGTGGTGGATTAGAAAATAAGATGTCCTTAATGATTAGACTACATTGGATCGAGAAGAACCAAAAGGAAGAATGTCACCCATTCAAGGGGTTGACATAAACCTAGCTCTCCCTAACTAGAGACAAGACTTCTCAACTAAAAATTTGGAGTTCTATAAGGAGACAATTTCAATTGGTGCATATAAAGGCAAGGAATATTTTTATTTGGAATCACAACCTCCATTTTTTTTACTGAACAATCCCTATCACATAAAGGAGATATTTGGGAGGGGAAGCTTTAAATAATTTCTAAACCTAGTGGTATTTCATTAATGGAAGTTGCAGAATTGTCGATTTTTTAATGTGGTTTTGAATGCAAATCTAGAGTTGCATTAAGGGTGGTCACTAAATAATGTTGCACAATTTATGGATACTTACATAATCAACATGTTTATCTCCTATGTATTTTTCCCATGGGAAATATAGCTTGGAAAATGAAGGAGGAAGGATCAAGGGTGCTTTAGGTTTGATGCTCTATAAATTGGATCCAATGGGGAGAAAATCATATATTAAAAAAAATAAAAAAATTGAAGGCCTAAAGGGAGTTAAATGTAGGAAAATAATTGACCATAGAAGGGATACTTAGAGTAAAAAACCTAGGAGGGTTACTACATCATTATTTCTTTGTTCTTTAACATTAGCGGGTTAGGGGCTTTTCCTACTAAATTTACGCCTCATAATGTTTCTTTCTATGTATAGGTTGGATGTGATTATGTTCCAAGAGGTAATGTATGAGGGGACTAAAACAATTGAGTTTCTTTCCTCTTTAGTGAAGGAGAAATTTTTTTGTGGTATGGATGCACAAGGATTCTCTAATGGTCTAGTAACTGGTTGGAATGATATATTTGAGGCTACTTATTTTATTTGTCTCGTTTCTAGAATTATGGTTGAAGGAAGGGACAAGGGCGTAGTTGAGTTAATCAAACTTGTGAACTTTTTTTTTTTTTTCTAAGTTAGAGTAATCTATTAACAATGAAAAATATAGTACATCTGGCCTAGGCCTTAACTGTGCCTACGAAGAGGCAATTTGAGCTGACAGTGACTAGATTTTGGCTGCCCTGCAAGGGGCACCAGCTTGAAAAAGCCAAGACAGAAAAAATCCCACGCAGGGGATCGAGCTAGAATGTCATTAACTTTAAACTAGGAGCATAGCTATAACACTGGACCATAACAAGACTAGACTGCTGTAAAGACTGAAACTGGTCTTTGACAAAAATTGGACCAGAATTGAGAGAAACATTGAAACAGCAAAACACTCCCTCAGAGAGGGCCGAGAAAAAACAAAAGAGACAAGAAAGGAGGATCGGATTACTCATCAGGAGCAACCTCCTCGATCGTGCATCCGAAGTCTTCTGGTTCGCTTTGAGCATGGGAGAATTCAACATTGTGGTGGACAGCAGTGGGAGACTCAGTGACAGTTGCCTGAACGCGAACTGATTCATCCTGCAAATACGCCCTGGAGACCTCAGGCTGACCCCTCGTGTCCTGCTGCATCGTGTCCAAATGAGCGCTGTCGACTGGAGCTTGCTCTTCAGGCGGATTCTCCGGCAGGGGCTCTTCCAAGAAGACCACGGAGATGGCCACAGTTACGCGTGGTCTATTGAGAGCACAATCGAACGAGAAGAGGGCCGTATGCGACTGAGCAGGCAGCGCATCCCCTGAAGGCGAATCTAACCTGCGGCCAGAGCGAAGCAAGCGCCCACGGAGGAGGCGGGGGAGGCTGTCAGAATGAGCAGAGGTGTCAGACGGGGAAGAAGAAAAGGAAGGAGAATGCCTTCTGGCAGAACGAGAAGACCCCCTCCTGCACCTCATCCTCTGCCGAAGTCTTGGCATTTTAGCAGCTTTAACCGGACTGGAACTCTGAAGCGTCTGAGGGCACGTCGCGGGAGGAATGCCCAGAACCACCGTCGCGGACAAACAAGAGCCAGCTACAGAAATGTGAATGCTGTCATCGGGTTGCAAGCAACAGGTTAGACGGCTGCGCTTCCCTGTGGTGGTGCGCTCTCTGGCTCTGTCCAGAACTGAGTTACATCGCGAATTCATCGGCTGGGGGACTAGCAGCTCCATGGCCTTTATCATTCCTTTCCTGCAACACTCAGAACGCCGCATTGAATGACTAGGCTTGCAAATCTTATGCGAGATGTTGTTGCGGCAGTCGAGGCTGCCTCGAACCTCCCCTGCGATAGTGAGAATCGCCTTCATACCAAACGCCATTAAGAGCAACAAACTTGTGAACTTTTAGGATTCATACAAAAACTGATTACAATTCTAGAATGATTTAAAATGTCAATGTATCTTGAGTTTGTGATTGTAGGATATTACTAAAATATTACTTTGAATTCAAGAGAATACTAAGGTGAGGTTGCTAGATCATATCCACTAGAAAAACATCTCACACATGTATTTGAATAATTAATATTGATGGGTGTTGAATCAATTAAGCTGGTTTCAACTTGGTGAAATTCCAAAAGTACCAAGGTTGGTGTCTTGGAGAATTTGGGTAATTTTGTTATTTCTAAGAAGACCCCTGAGGAGATTTGTATATAAAAATCATTTGGCAGGTTTTGATGGGAACCATAACTATCTACCTACCATATTTTAATTTTAGGTGGAGAATCAAAATGCTTCATTTCCATTTAAGTTTAATCACCCTTGGCTCCAAGAGGAAAGATTTATACATCTGATTCTAAACAATTAGATAAAGTATAAAATTTTCATTGGTGAATCTACATTGTTTCAATTCTCTAACAACTTGATTAGAGTTAAGAAGGTGTTTGTAGTTTGGGAAAAGGCAGAAGCAAAAGAATACCAAAATGACTTGAAGGTTGTGGATGCAATTACATAGGAGCTTTTTGACCAACATAACAGTATAATTTTCAATGACAATGAGGGTGAATGGTTAAAATAAATTTAAGGTAAAAATAAAGTCCTTCTGAAGTTTGAAGAAACAAAGTGGACATTTAAAATCCATCTAATTTGGTTTTTTGAGAAGATAATAATATGAATTTATTTCAAAAATATGTTTCCTATAGAAGGAAATTTAACCATATTTCGGAGTTGATAGGTCTATATGGTCCACAGGTCTCATCCTTTAAAGATATTTCCTATGTAAGTAAACAACACTTCCAATCCTTGTTTAAGGAGAGCGATGTAGCTAATGTAGAGGAGATTATGAAAGTAGCTATATTTTTTCCTATATTCTTTAGTGATGAGATGAATGATTTACATAGTTATAGGTTACAATATAAGAATCAAAAGATGTTATCAATACTTTTAGCTGGCCAAAATTCCACACCTTGATGCTTGGATTGTGGAATTCTTCTTAGGATTCTACGACTTATTATAGGATAAGTTTCTTAGGGTGATTTAAGAAGGAAGAATATATGGAAATATATTAGGGGATTTTATAACACTTAATTCAAAAAAGAATGACCTTTCACCTTCGATGATTTCATAACAACGTCCCTTTACAATCTTATGAAAATATTTTCTCGAAGACCATTGGAAACAAAATGAAACAAACACTATATAATTCCATTTTAGAGAATCAATTAAGATTTATTTTTAATAAGAAAATTCATGATGTTGTTGGGAAACATAGGAGGGGTTTCATTCAATAAAAAATATAAAACAACCCATAATAGTTATGAAAATTAATCATTCAAAGGCACATCACAAAGTGAAATGGCTCCTTCTCATATTAGTTTTTCTTCAAATAGTTTTATCACTTCAATTTATTAATTCGATTATGGGGTGGTTGGAATATGCAAAATTTGGTGTCAATAAATGACTCTCCTTTGTGGTTCTTCATGAAATTTAGGGGTCTCAATGAAGGATGCCCCTTGTCACAATTTTTTTCCTCTTGGTAGCAGAAATTTTTAGTAGATTGATTGTCGAAGCAAAGAGAAATGGATTATTCAAAGATATACAAGTTAAGGAATCCATAGAGGTAACCCACTTCTCATTTATAGATGGAATTTTATATTTTGGTAGAAGGAATTTGAGGGAAAAAAAGTTACTTAAAAACTATCGTAGACTTATTGTGCAAAGCAATAAGAATGGAAATCAATATGAACATATATTTTTATTTTGGAAAATGGTCTAAGTCATGCTTTCATAAGGGGATGAGAGAAAAATATTATGTAAGTATATATTAGGTATATATGTCCATGCATATACTTATATATATAGTAATATTATGTTGGTATATTTGTGAACATGTATTAACACACACACACACACACATATACTGCTAATATATATATTGAATACATATTATGTCAGTGTACTAATGGTGATACTCATTGGGAAAACTTGCAAAATGAGGATCACCACACAAGAAATTGAGTATTTAGCCTACAATTTTAATAGGGACACTATTACATGTTTGGAATGTTACGGATTTGCATTAGGACCCTAACCATGGTGTAAGGACAACAACTAGCATCTTAGGAACAACCACATGACATTTTCTTAATAGATGAATTAATATAATGATAAAAGGGTTAAAATATACCAAGTTAGGATGCTTTTACAACTCCAAACTAAAGTATTAATCTCTCAATCTATATATTCTTGTCCTTACCCAGTGAGGATCACCACTAATATACCAACGCATTATGTATTCAATCTATATACTACTACTACATGTATGTTGGTACATATACTAGTATAAATATCAACATAATATGTGAGTATATATATTGGTATATATGTGTCGACATATATATGAACATTATACAATATGCCAATATATACATTGATATATATATACTGACACATATAACTAGTATATATACCCACACACACACATTCTTATATAGACTAACATCTTATTCTTATATATTCTAGCATATATAGTGATACTTATACCTAATATATATATCAACACTCATATATTGAATACATATTATCTATGTATACTAGTGGTGGTCTTCATTGGGAAAGTTTGGAAAATGAGGATATTTGACCTTTAAGAGGAATATAGTTTCTCCTAAAATGCCTTGGATTGTAGAAATGGGTCTCAAGGCCTTGCTAATGGGAATGTGAGGAAAATAAGGCCCTTAAGCTTAGGCGAAGTCTTTAGGGACCAAGGATCATCAATAAGGCCTCAAACCACAAAACATACCTTGTATAGGATATCATCATTCTTAATGTGAGCTATGGGAATTAATATGGGGTTTTGTGCACTAGGGATAAACTGAAGCTTTGTGAACGAGGGATGAGTTTGAGACCATGGTCAAGGAAGAAATTGAGGGACACTAACTTGAGTTTCTTGAGCTAAAGGACCATGATTAGGGCCATGAACATAACATGGATTCTTTAAAATGTATCTTTGTCATACAAGATTGATATGGACACGATTAGGAGTTTTTTCACAATAGGGACATGGTATTGGGGCCTTAAGCAAATAAGGTCCTTATCATCCTTGGGTTCCCACTATACAATGGTTTTGTTCTATTATGATTTAGTTATTTTTTTAACTTACTATGTGTAGTGTTCCATAACCCATAGATCTAAAATGTAAATTAGGTTTACAAACATTATAAATGTAATAAACTAGATTAAAGAAACAAGTAAGATGATATATGCTAAATATACCTTGTATTATGATAATTAGGGGAGGTGTTGGCAACATAGTTTCATCCATTTTGAGGGACCTTTTTGGATCTAGCTTTGGCTATTCACCTAATATTGCAAAAGGACTTGCAAAGTCTGAGGTGCGGGGGAGAAATTGGGCCTTCATTTTGAGGCCTTTACTAATATAAAACGTGTAGGGTTTTCCCTTTCTACTCCCTCATATATTTTATTATCATTCCCCTTTTGTCACAATCATTTAAATTATGGTCATCACATGCTGTTAAGGTGTCATGTTGTTAAATTCAATGCTTTTCGCTTATTTTTAATGAGTTATTTGAGTTACAAGTTGCCTTTTCTAATGTGAGTATCAGATTTTGTAACACTAGTCAAAATCTAGTAACCCAAATCATTAATTGTCATATATATGCACCCCCAAGGTGAAATAAGCCACATGGTTTTCATTTCTATGTGGATCGAGATGGATTAGTGTTGGTTTGATTTCTCCTAGTTTAGACATGGAAGGCACCAACTCACAGTCAATGCTCAAGTCAAAAGTAGGGTGGCAATGCATACCACAACAACAATTGAATAATTAATCAATTTCAAGGTTTTGGAAAGTGGCATGGATATTTTCATGTATGTCATATCATGTAAATATCTTATTCTAATGTACAAGCAATTACCCATGTAAGTGAAAGTTGTATATGTTAATGGCATTACCCCCTACTCTGTTTTTGGGATGTAAACAATTAGCACATATGTATGTTGATAAATATCTTTCGGATTAATCACACCATTATGATTTGGTCAACGTTTCGAACCAACTAATCTGGTTCATCCTCAAAACAAGGTGAAAAAGCTAATCTACTCCTCCCCCTCTCGTTGGGATTCTTGTTGCCTTAGGTCTTTGTTGGTTATTTTGTGGTTAATTTTCCCTTTTATTTCTCCTATGTTCTTCCTTTCTTCAATTTTATCCCCTATCTTTGTTTATTATTTATTGTTTTTTTCCATCCTTATACATATTGCCTTAGTATTTATTATTCTTTTTTCTTAATCTTAACTTTATTATTTCCCTTAATTTATATAGTTATAATATATAATACCCCATTATTATCCTTTATTAATTATAATAATAAAATTTTGATATTTTATTATAAAACCCTTTAATTGAAATATTTATTAAAATGTTTGTAATAATTAAATTCTTCTTTAACCCATTTAATAATTTTTTTCCTAATAATTAATAGCTAATTAACTAACTCAATAACGACTATGTTCAGGCAATGTTGCATCCTTACTATTTATTCATGAAGATCGAATAGTTTTTTCACCTTGTCTTGAGGATGAACCACATTAGCTGGTTTGAAACATCAACCAAATCCTAATTATGTGATTAATCCGAAAGACATTTATCTACATTATGGATCACAAAAGTCTTAGATCTAACAAGTATGTATGTCCTCGGGAGTTATGCATGGCTCAATACACCATCCCTTATATTATATAACATCTATAAAAATTAAAGGTTGAAGGTCAATGCTTGTAATATTGAAGGATTGACCAAGAAAGCAATCAATATGTATATTACAAAGTTGTTCAAATGGTCCAATCTAAAGGTCATATGTTGGTGCATATTGTAGTTTGATGACAAAGTATATGTGATCCATATTAAGTCTATCCATATTGTCTTTATAATTGTAATGTGGACTTGTGTATTCCTCTTTTAATATAAATTATTCTATTATGAGTTTTATTTCATAGCAAAGTACTTATACTATAGTTTCCCTTTGTAGTGCAAGTGAATATGTATGCCCCCTACCTGGGTTGTGTTGCAAATTCATTTATTTCTAAGTTAGATTAGGTAATTAGATATATTTTTATTTTTATTATTATTTTGTATATCAATATTTTAAATCACTATCATTTTAGTTCTTGAACTTCCGTATGTCCATTTCAAAAGTGTGGATTCCCTACAGAGGCTAGGCACTAAAGGTTGAAGAACGAAAGTGAGTTTTAAGGACTTGAAAAACTATTTGATGCCTTTAATGAAAAAAAAAGTATTGTGGTCAAAGCTCACAAAATAATATTGTAAACATAATCATATTTATCGAATAAACTTGTAGCATTTTACTTTATTCGCGATTGAATTGTATCTTTTAAGTGTAAAGTGTAGATCCCCCCTACAGAAGTTAGGCATTGAATGTTGAAGAATGAAAGTGTTTCTTAAGGAATCATAGAACGATTTAATGCCTTTGATACTAAACAAAGGACTATGATTGGAGTGCTCAAATTGCACTTGAAAGCATAATTTGAGTGATCCAAAATTTTTTATAGCCCTTTAATTTTCATTATGATAGAATTTTATTGCTAGTGTATGTATTAGAGCATTAGGTTGTAAAATTTATTTCATAGTTTGAGAATCAATTATGTATTAGTTTGACACATATGATGTTGGTGTTTGTAAGTTTATGATCACAATTAAATTACCTAACAATAACCACCTCAAACTAAAGGAGGCAGTATTCAATCAATTTTGAGCAACCTCCTCAAATCAAAAGAGGTTTACTATAATTTAAGGTTCTTCAAATTTGATTTGGATAAAATTTTGGAAATATAGGAACCCTCTTCAAATTTAACAGTAGGAGGTGGCACTCTATTTTAAATAACCTTCTCAAACTAATGGAGGTTGTATAGAATTAATTTTGAACAATCTCCTCAAATCAAATTTAAGGTTCCTCGGATTTTATGTGGATAAACTTTTGAAAATCTAGGAACTCGTTCTAATTCAAGGATAGAATCTTAAAGGGAGGCATGTCCCTAATAATAAATATATATATATTTTTTTAATTGAAAAATGTGACAAAAGGTCTCTTTTTTTCACGGGATTTCCAGAAATCTCATCAAATTTAAGTAATCTTCTTAAATTTGAGGAAGATTTATGTAGTATACCCAAGGTATATTATAAGAAATACTATCCTAAAGTAGTAAATAAATATCACGTAATAATTGTTCTATAACTAACCTATTACATATTAATGATTATATTGCATAATAATTGTCATGTGACTATTGTTACATAATACTTATTTATTACATTATGGTCATAAATCTAATAACATATCTTAAATATACAACATTTTTGGAAATAATAAAAAAGTAGCTAATAGTTAAGGACATGTGCTTCTTTATAAGAACTCAAAGGTTTAAATCTAAAAGGGTTCTCGCATAAACAAGTGCCTCATACAACAATTTTGGTGTTTATGTATTACTCTTAAACTTAAGTGTTTACATATTTAAAATAATGAATAATATATGTATACATTTAAATATCAATGTTTTTGATAGATTTACTGAGAAATATAAAAAAAACAATTGATTTATTCTCCATGATAAAATAGTTTCAATATCATGGACTTATCAAATCTCTTGAAGTGAAAATTTATTTTATAATGCAATATAAAAAAAATTATTCAACCCAAACTACTTAAATAAAAAAGAGTCAAACTGATTGAAATATTTTATTTATAATCCAATTTGTATTTATTATTAATACTTTTTAAATTTCATATATTAATTTTATATTAAGAATTGAAAGAATTACACAACTCCCTTTTATTATTCTTATTAGGAAATAATTGATTTTCTTTTACTTTCAAAATATATATATATTCAAATAGTTTATATGGTGTTGAAATATTTTTAACAAACATAAAAAATTATAATCTTACATGCTCAAAACTGGAAATATATTTTTTCTATAATTTTAATTATTATTATTTTTTTTAAAATTAATTTAAAATTTTGTTAATATTTTATTTATGGTTAAGAGTGAGAGTGAAATACTTTCACATCTTTTTAGTTGTAATGTCAACAACAAATCATCAAACATAATGAGAGGATTATCAATATTCAATAATGAGTTTAATTTAAAGTAACCAAAAAAATATATTCATTTTTGTTTTTAATTATAATAGAGATTGTTTTTTTTATTTAGAAAATATTTTATTTTAATTTTAAAATGGACACATGTCAACTTGTTACACATCTCCCTCATATTAGACTATAAAATGAGTCTCTCCACTCAACAATATATATATATTTTAATTGATATAAAATTATGTTATTTCACATAAACATCTTCTGAGTTCTAATACCAACAACAAACCGACTAAACACAATGAAAATATGATTATTGATATTTTATAATATTTCTAATTAAAACTAATCACTAACCAAATAAATATATTCATTTTTGTTTCTAATTATAGTTAACACTAGTTTTTATTTTAAAAAATATTTTATTTTTATTTTAAAAGGAAAAAAAATTTATACTTTTCCTTAAATATAAAATGTCACACAACCCTAACTTATAAAAAATAACACTAACTTAAAAAAAATAAAAAAATAAAAAAATAAATTTTATTATAAAAAGAAAAAAAAAATAACATTACTATTTAAAATTGATAAATCTAAAACACACGTGGTGTAGAGTCGTGATGGGGTGCATTGTCAAAGGCACTCCCTCTGCAAAGTCACCTATTCGAAACCTGTGGATGAGATAGGAAGAGAAAAATTAAAAAGATTATGATTAGTCTAAACTACCAAAAAAAAATTTGATAAATTTAAAAACATAAAATTAATCTAAATAAAATTTCAAAAATAATTATCAATAATAATTACAATATTAATAAGATGTAATAACATTTAAATTAAATTTCTATTCATATTTTTAATTTAAATTTTCCAATATAACTTTTCCATCCATCAATATTAATAGCAATTTAAATTTTAAATTAAAAATATAATTATTAAGAATAAATTAATTGACTTGCCCTTAGCCAACCCACTTAATCGTATATGATCAATGTTTCCTTACTTAGATTACAATGCGTTAACCATTTCGTTGTCCATTTAGTCCTTTGCACAGGTTGGCTATAGCACTCTAACTTGAATTGAATTATTATTAAAAGTTTTGTTTAGTTTTTTTTTTTAAATTAAGTTTGGCACAACTATATTTTCAAGGTGTTTAATAATCACCTTGATTGAGGAAGAGAATTGAATTGGAAACTTCAAATCAATGAGTGTTTTAACAAAGCAACAGATCACCATTTATCCATGACCACGTGGACAAGATTAAAATATTTTTAAATATAGAGAAGTTAATTTGTTCTCACTTAGTTTAATTGATAAAAGAAAAATACTATATCTTGATCAATTTCATTCAAAATTCAATGCACATTTTTAAGAATCATAAATTGTTTATTTTGGAAATTTTTTATGCTACAATTATTTTTTAAAGTATTGAATCCATTTATATATTCAAAATTACATTTTAAATAATAAGAAATCACAATCTTACTTGAAATTGTCTTGTAAAATATTTCATCTATTAATTATACTATTTTTTTAATTAAAATATATAACTTTACTAAAAACATAAATTCATAAAAAAAAAATTAATATTTAAATTTAACTTTTCAAACACTTTATAATAAGTATTTTTTAATAAATAAAATAACAACTTTATTTAATAAATATTTAACTTGTCATTATAAGTGACCTAAAGGCATTAAATTCTAAAATCAATAAGCGATGTCAAGAGAGTAGATCCTACGATGGATAGAACCAAGGTGTAAACATTCCCAAAAAAAGAAAATTGATGGAAACCTATAAGTAATTGACATCAATTTCTATAAAAGGAAATACCTTAATGATGAATATTTAATATTCTTTAAATGATAACGAAGAATCACATTTCTACATCAATTTGCATTGATGTAGACTTATAAGTAATGAAAATCAACTTTTATAAAAGGTAATATTTTAATTATAACTATTTCACGTTATGGTTCTGAATGGATGAGGTTTCTTCAGATTAACTACATGATGTTAGGAGAGCACGTATTTGAGCTTGTCAAGGATTTTAGACATTCTATTTGCTCAGTTGTTTTAGGTATGGAATTGCTATTATATGCTAGATTGGATGTGGTTACGAAGTTCTCACAGAATTGATTGAGGTTCATTTATAACCTCACTATCATGCATGTTCTTGGGATGACAAAGGCCCGGGGAGGCAATACACTTTGTGATTCTCTTGCGTACTATATTGACCTTGATTCTCCTCTAGTAAAAGTTGTTTCTTATTTGTAGCTTTATATAACAATTGGTTATTGTTTCAGGGTGGCAAACAATAACTTCCTTTCACACATGGAATTTTCAGGAGTTACGTCTTCTGTTATGTATTAGTTTTTCACTTGTTAGTTTCACTCTCAAAAATAGATCGCCCACATTGGTGTTTTTATGCCAAAATTTCTGGGGATTAGGCCAATTCAAGCTCCATTGCTGGTTATCAATATATCTCTTTTATTGTTGTCCTATAAAAAGAAGTCTACTTGCACGTGTTAGGTGGTTACGTATAGAGAGACAATATCTTTTGTGTGCTTCTTACATGACACAACGTCTAGGCCTTCCTTTGAACTGGTTGTTTTCCTCCCAATGACATATTTCAATCCCTCTAGCCCTATGGAATTTCGTTTACTTGCCCTGTTTTGGCTTGTGGAGTCTCGTATAGGAGGTCTCTCTCCATATGGTTTTAATTTCTTTCACTGTTGAATTTTCCATGGGGTATTTCTTGTTAAACTATGTAATTAACTCCTGCATGTAGAGTTAGACAATCAATTAAGTGAGTGTAGAGTTGTGTGATAGATAAATTTGGTGAATGAGAGTCACTTAAGTGAGCGTTGAGTAAGTTGAGTTATGCGATAGATGAGTTTGGTAAGTGTGTGCATGTCAAGCAATTTAGGATAAATACCCTTCATCGGGTTCATTGTATTCATTGATAGAGATTGAAGATTAATAGAGAGCCGCAACTCGTTTGTGTTATTGTGTGAAATCTTTGTGTAATTTTTGGCTTTACTCTTCTGCCATTCCAACATTTACGAAGCCACAAGTTGATATACTGCCCTCTTATGTCTTGTCGGTTTGCAGGGAATTCAATTTGTCTTTGAATCTTGTTCATAATGGTTTTAGTGTCTCTTCTGGTCAGGAGCCATCATTTCAAATGTTCATTAACGACTTATGCATACAAAACGTAGTGGGTAATTTTAAGTTGTTTGTTACCTTGCAGCTAGTATCTCGGGCCCTAGACATGCTTCACTCTCCAGTCCATTGTAATAGTCGATTTAATTGGTTTCTCCAAACTTTTCTTGTCCGCTTTGTTTACAGGTATTGGGTTATTATGGTCCCTCGCCAAATACTGCTTAGTCGCAAGGGATGCGCTACAAGGGCATCTTCTTCCAAACACCACCGATTATTTGGGTGGGAGTCAGTCACAAACTTATTTGATGTTGTTCTTATGGGAGTGAGAAAGGAAATACACACTCTGGAAGCTAAGGAGTTCGGAGATAGGATGTATCACTCATACACTGAAGTTTGTAGTGGTAATACCAAATGGGTGCCAGTCTCACGAAAATTGAGCAAGAGAAATTTTATTTTATACACTCTATATCAACACACAGACAGATGGAGACTCTTCTTCATATAGTGCTTCGCAATAAACAAGTAGATAAGTGCATAATTTTTGAAGACCAGGAGGAATTGAAGAGGATACTAAGAGATATTTGTTATGATATGGATGATATTGTGGTTGTATTGAACGAAGTGGAGCGTTTTATAATCTCTGATTCAGATACTGATTCAAATATTCCTCAGAATCACGAAGCAGTTATTAATGTTCCACCCATTAACATGGCCAATGAAAACTCCTCTACAGATTATCTAGTGATCATCTTGGATGAATGAATCCATGTTTGAATTTATTTTGTCTTATTGGTTTCATAGTCTTTCGTTGTTTTCTTATTTGTATCACACTTGTGCCGAGTCACAAATTATGTGTATCTCATTTCCATTTTCAATTCCAGAGCCATTGTTTTGAATGCCCAACATGTCCCTTTAAATTTGATTCTTTAACCAAGTCGAATGCCCAACTAGGGTTTCCTGCAAACTAAAATAATTGACATTGTTTATCTGATGCTAAGTAAAGAAGTAGGGAAAACAGTGAATATTTAATTTTATGTGTGAAAAACATATTTCGCAGATGAAATTTATACAAATCCATGTCGCAGTGTTAAAGGATATCTATTTTGAATGCCTTGTTTGTGAATTCAATAAACAAAGTGAAGTAACGGGATAGGGAAAAAACATTTATTTAGTGATGGTTTATGTTTCCCGACAGAAAACATGTATAACTTATTTCACTTTCGCAATACCAAATATCTTTACTCTCTATATGGTATGATGGTAAATAGTAAGGCCTTATACATTTCTCGCCTTACATTTATAAAATTATTTTTTATAATTTTTAGTTTAATATTTTAGCGGTGGGGGAGTATTATTTATTTGTTCATTCCTCATAATTATATTTTATGAAACATATTCCGTGCACTGTAATAAGGGAAATATAAATTCTATGTGATCTTTATATATATCTTTAGTTTCAATGCCAAATCAATGTTTTTTTTTCTAAGTTGGACTAATTCTATTCCTGAAACATAATATACAGGGCGAGTCTTGCCTCCAGAATTGGCTAGCATATTATGAGTAAAAAAGACAAAAAAATGATTGCCCCAGATGGGGAAACCAACTTCTTACAAAAAAGACTTAGGCCTCTTCTTGGAAACTGACTGTAATGGTGGCCATGAGACGGGGTTTGTCCATTGCACAATTGTAATGAAACTGAGCAAAATTATCTTCAAGCAGCAGGGAGTGGGGCTCAAAATGAATGGACAGAGGGGGTCTAGAAGCCTGACCCCGTCCTCTGCCTCGGTGTGTGGAATGATACTGAGCATAATTCTCTTCAGGCGGCGAGGAGTGGGACTCAGAGTGAATGGAAAGAGGAGGACGAGACACCTAACCCTGGCCTCTGCCACGGTAGCAGCGCATTCTGTGCCTTCTTGGCATACTGGAGCAGACAGAGTCATTGGGGAGGCGATTAAGCGGAGGTGGGAAGGAAAAATGAGCTGAGGGGTCGGCGTCTTGAGGTGAAGGATCAAGCGAGAGGCTGCAATGGAGACTACAGGTGAGATGGACTTCCGGAGCAAGCGTGAGGCAACAATGGAGGTTGCAACTCCTCCCTGTGTGCGTTCGAGAGCTCGGCTCTGAGACAGCAGAGAGGCAGCTGCAATAGGAGGGAAATGAATGAGTTGAGGGACGCAGAGCCATTAAGAGTAATGTTGAGCGGCGACCGGACTAAGAGCAGTAAAGGAGGTATGAGGCGAGTAGTTGTTTGGCTTAAATACAGCCAGGCAGAGCCCATGCATGGCCATGTGGCTAGGACATGTGGCACACGCTGGGCCTGCCTTCTCCCTCCTTCGATTATACACCCGCATCCGGGGGTGTTGCTTCAATTTGTACCAGTTTAGTGCACTCCTGTAGGAGAGAATCATCATTGATATTAGCTAGAGGACCAAAGAATAGGTTGTGGTTATAATCAACTCCTTTGTTTGCAAGGAGATCCGCTATCTTATTTCCAGAGATTCTGACATGCTTAAAGGAGATAGCCCGATGAGACTTGAGCCATTTCAATTTTCTCAAATCTTGCAGCAAGACGCCAACTCTTCAAAACCTTGGAGGCTGAAGCACCCATGAGGAGATGAGTCGTTGCATTGATGAGGATTTGAGAGTCTCCTTCCACTTCTAAAGGGAAAAAATTGTGCATTTGAGCCAATAGGACTCCCTGCCAAAGACCTTCTAGTTCTGCTGAATTGTTTGAGTCCCATCCTATTGAGCCAAAAAAAATTCAAGGGGAATCCCTGCTGAGTCTCTGAATATGCCACCAAAGCCAACAGCACCCAGATTTCCTTTAGATGCTCCATCAAAATTTAGCTTGATCAATCCCCAAGAGGGGGGAGTCCATGAGCTGGGTGAGTCTGGATGATTGGAGGGGGTGCGGGTGCTCAAAGGGAGAGTGGGAATGGAGAGATGCCAATTCTCCCATATGATGCTCTCTGGAGGCTGATTTGGGATATCAGAGTATTTCCAGTGATGCAATGCCAACGTTTCTTGAAGATTGATACACAAATTGGTCCAGATGGTGTCCAAAGGAGTGATTTGATTTTTGAATATTCTCCTGTTTCGTTCCTTCTAGACTGGCCATAGCAGAAATCCGGAAAGGAGTATCCAAAGAGTATTTAGCAACTTGCTATTGTAAGGTTCAGTGGGCCAGTTCCTGATGGTACTGATGATATCACCTTTTATTTTGCTATATCTTCTGCATCTGATGTCAATTTTTTCCCACATGTTGTTGGTCATCTTGCAGGTGTCCATTAAATGCGGGATATTTTCGGCTTGATCTAGACAGTTGGGGCATCTTGAGGGACCTATAAATCCTCTTCTTAGAATATTGTCCCATGTGAGGATTCATTTTTTTCTTAGGAGGCAAAGGAAGGTGGAGATCTTGGGTCAGATTCCTGGTCTCCATATTTGGGTACAAATCATGTCCTTGGAATCCTGAGAGGTGGGGTAGAGCAGGTGATATGCTTCCTTGGTGGAGAAGGTGCCATGAGGAGTGTGGCCCCATCGAAGTATATCCTCCTTTTCTGAACATCTAATCTTTCGTTTACTTAGCTCTTTATCAATCTCCTCGTAAGTTTCCTCTTGTCAGTTCTCTTGCCATTGTGCAACAAGGATCCATTGACGGTAACCTAGGATGGATGTGGGATTCCAGAAGTTTTTGACTTGGTTGTCCATTTGTGCTTGAAGAGAAGCTTTCCACCGTTGTAGAAATTTGAATAACTGATATATTATTCACCGAGATTCTCCTGATCACACACTATTTTATCTTCATGCACAATACAGAATCTCTTCTACCATTGATCATTAATTGCGGAAATAAAAACAATCGCATGCGCACATTAAAACCATAAACAATCACACATATGAACACAGTATTTCATGGGAAAGCTTAAAGCTGAAAACCCCCAACTATCTGTATATTATATGTCATAGAGATCATGTAGCAATCATTGTAAAAAGCTCCTCACAAGCTCTTAGCACAACCTCCAATTGCTACACCCTAATCAAGCTAGATCTAGCAAAACACATGCTCCAATCTCTGCCACCTGATAGCCTGCCTCTATTGCGTAATCAATGCTGAAGAATGGCTCATAAATAACTTCGAACCACCTGGCTTGTACTGCGCAATCCTCATTGGCTTCTCTAATCACTGGTTGTTGAAAATATGCAACAATATAGTCACAACTGATAGTTAACCTGATCTTTCACCTATCTCTTCACTCGTCTCCACTGAAACTGTCCATGCACTGAAGTTAACTGATGTATTCTTTAGTTGATTAATGAGTTTATAATTAGTGAATTAATTAATAATTAATTCACACCACTCTTCACTTGTGTGTCAATCAGTTAGACTAGATACAACTAGCTCAACTATGTTTAGATTAGTTAAACTGAACACAACTCCATTAACTCCTCAATAAACTCCACCAAACTCTGTCACATGAGTTCTAACTGAAGTATCCATGCAATAGCTCCACTTAACCCTCAGGAATAGCGTAATTCCTTCTGTCAGCTCCTGTGCCACATCTGTGCACTTAACCGAAGTGCTCCAAGAGAATAAGATAATGTTTATAGTCCAAATATTATTAAGAGCTAATAATATTCAACATATCTATTTTTAGACTGGCAATCTAAAAATAGATTCCGCCTAATATATCTAAAAATAGAAGTCCATCTATTTTTTCTGACTTGACCAACCATCCACAAATAGCATCCTGCAACTCATAGAACATGATCCATATGTCTAAAAATAGACATAGTCTAAAAATAGACTTTATGCCCAAAATAGTTTCCATGGGCCCACTTTAGTGAAGGCGAATTTTTCACTAGCTGTCCATCATCTTGTTGCAATCTCAACACGCCTCATCTCAACAAGATAAAGGATTATCCGCCACCCCTATCCGGCTTCGTGGTATTCCGAATTTGCTCCGGGGTGAGCACCTCGTCAAGATATCAAGATCCTGATCCTCCATAGGAATGTAAGACAGTAACATGATCTTCCGTTGCACACAATCTCTGATATGATGATACCGGATGTCAATGTGTTTAGATCTATCATGTAATACTGGATTAACCTAGAGTTTGATGCAACTCTGATTATCACAATATATCACAGTAGGATCTAAGTGTGAACCTAACAACCCGACCAATATCTTCCTCATCAATATAGCCTCGCATGCAGCCAAACTTGCTGCCATGTACTCGGCCTCCGCTGAACTGAGTGCCACGGATCTCTCGCTTTTCAGCCGTAATTAAGAACCGCGACAATCCGGAGCACCGAAAATCCCTCCAGATGTGCTCTTTCATTCATAATTCTACCCACCTTCAGATCCGTTGGAACACACATAGCTTCACCTCATCCGACTGTCTGTACCATAATCCATATCCCGATGTGCCTCTAAGATATCTCAATACATGCTTGCCTGCCTTCCAGAAGAGCTTGGTTGGCTTAACCATAGCTTTTGAAAGCTGGTTAACAGCATATCATATGTCGGGTCATGTATTGACCAGATACATAAGCTACCCCACCAACTGTCGATAAACAGTGGCATCCACTACCTCCGCCGAAGTAGCATCCTCCTTCCTCCATCCACCAGGAAGAAGAGTATCAACAGGCTTGCAGCCATGCATGTTGAACTTCTCCAGTATCTCTCGGGCATACTTGCCTTGAGAAACAAACAGTCCATCACTGTGCTGCCAAATTTCCAATCCCAGGAAATAATGAAGGAGGCCCAAGTCCTTCATCTCAAACTCCTTTGCAAGATCATCCTTGCATGAGAGTATCAACAACTCATCACCTCTCAAAATAAAATCATCTACATAAAGTACAATGATCAGCAACTTACCCTCCACCACAATCTGGTATAGGTTCGGATCCACCTCACTCTTGGAGAATCCAAGTCCGGTGAAATAACTGTCTATCTGTGTGTACCAAGCATGAGGTGCTTGTTTCGACCCATACAACTGTCTCTTGAGCCTGCAAACATGCGACTCACTGCTGAAGATCTAGAAACCTTTCGGCTGCTCTATGTACACCTCCTCCTCAATCACCCCATTGAGGAACGTAGTCTTCACATCCATCTGATGAATGTGCCACCCCATCTGCGCTGAGAGAGCGAGAATCGTTCGTATGGAAGAATACCTTGCGACAAGTGCAAAGGTCTCCTCATAATCGATCCCCTCAATCTGTGAGAAGCCTCGGGCAACAAATCTTGCCTTGTACTTCTCCACACTCCCGTCAGCTGCCTGCTTCACTTTGTAGATCCATCTAGAACCCACCACTGATTTCCCTTTCGGCTTTGGGACAATCTCCCATGCACTGTTTCTGACAATCGAATCATACTCTTCCACCATGGCATCTACCCATGCGGGATCCTCCATGCCTTCCTCGAAAGAAGATGGCTCGTCACGACACACTTGCCTCATAAGAGCCAGTATCCAAAGGTACCGATCGTGTGACCGTTCGGCTCGCGCTGTGCTGTAGGTGCTCCTACAACCTTCTCTGCATCTTGAGCCAGTCGCTCAGCTTCCGTAGTGCGCTTCCGCCCTCTGATGGTTGGCGCTGCATGAGTGGTCTCTTCCACTCCATGAACCTCATCTTGTGGCTGATCCACATCCTGAGACTCATCCTTAGGAACTAATAGCTCCTCATCTGCATGCAAGTGTGGCTCCCTCTCAAGCGAACACTTCATGGATTTCTCCTCATGAAATTTGATATCCCGTCGCACAACAGTCTTGCGACTGTATGGAAAATACACACGATAGTTGTGGGGTGTATCAGTGTACCCCACAAATATCCCAACCTCTGCAGTCGGCTCCAGCTTCTTCCTGGCATCCTTAGTCACATGAATGTAAACAGGTGAACCAAAAATCCTCAAATGGGAAATATGAGGCTTCTTACCAGAAAATGCCTCCTCGGGTGTACTCATGCCAAGTATCCTGTGAGGACAAAGGTTCTGCACATATACTGCAGTATTGCATGCCTCAGCCCACAAGTGTATGGGAAGGCCCTGATCATGCAACATCGCCCGTGCAGCACCCACGATCATTCTGTTCTTCCGCTCAGCAACCCCATTCTGCTGTGGGTTATGAGGTGCTATGAGCTCTCTTCGAATTCCTTCTGCGCCGCAAAAGTCCTTGAATTCGCCAGAGATGAATTCACCACCATTGTCGCTCCTAAGAGCCTTCACCTGCTTCCCCGATTCCTTCTCAACCAGTGCCTTGAACTCACAGAACTTTGAGTATGTCTCGCTCTTCTTCTGCATGAAGAAGATCCAGCACTTACGAGAAAAATCATCAACAAATATCACATAATACCTGTTCTTTGCTGTCGAAGCTGCTGAGAAAGGTCCACACACATCTGTGTGAATTCTCTGGTGAAGGTGTATTTTCACAAATTTTCCAAGGCACATCCCTGGTGCACGGACTGATCACAAGCAAGAGCAATCTTTAGAAGCCCAACAGAAATCAGTATCTTCAAAGCTCCATGGTGAAGGTGGCCCAATCTCCGGTGCCACAAATACCATCATTCCGCCACCACTCCTTCGCCTTTCCCCGCCACAGCCAGCTATCTACCCGCAATTGATAAAGTTTCAACTCAAACCCCTATCCTACGGGTCTCACCAGTTGCCTTACTGCGCAGGAAAGCCTTTCCCTCGCTAAAGACAACATCATATCCCTTGTCTTCTAACATCGCCACAGAGATAAGATTCTTCTTCAATCCTGGAACATGCATCACTTCCTTCAATACGAAGGGTTTACCAAACTCCCTCTCAAAGGAAATGGTACCGATACCGGTCGCAATGTGTCTACCATCATCGCCCATCTCGATGTGCACTCCAAGATCTTTCTCATCCAAATCAGTAAACAAATCTCGATCTCCTGTCATGTGAAAAGATGCACCACTATCAAGAAACCACACTGAACCCATCACACTTGAGACCAAGCATGCAATCAACGAAAAATCCAGCTCAAAATGCGAGGCTAAGGCCTCTCCAGCTGCAGATCCAGCAACCTGCTTATTTTTCTTCTTCTGTGGACAATTAGTGGTGTAATGTCCGTGTTGGTGACAGTGAAAGCACTTCACCTTGGACATGTCCTGGTTCTTGCCTTTCGCACCAGATTGGGAATAATTCTTCTTGCTCTTCCCCTTCTTTGCTTTGGCAGCCAAAGCACAACTTTCTTCATCAGAGTCCTTTGATGAAGATCCATCCCTGGTACTTCGCCTTATCTCCTCTTGCACAAGATTCGACCAAAGTCACTCCCATCCTGGCAATTTCTCCCAACCATTGACAGAGTCCTGATAGGAATTCCAACTCTTAGGAAGCCCAAGGAGAGCCAAGCTCACCAAGTCCTTGTCATCAACAGTCACCCCCACACTTCCCAGCTCATCCCTACATTGGATGAACTTCGTGAGGTACTTGGGCATACTGTCGCCTTTCTCCATTTTTATGTTCCTGAGTTTATCCTTGAGCGCCAACTTCCTCCGGTCGCTTTTCTTTTGGAATAAGTCTGCTGAATCTTTCCACATCAAGAATAGAAAAGCCTTACCATGAAGGCTGGACACTATGTGATCCTTCACACCTTCCAACAGAATCCTTCGACACTTTGCTGTCTTCTTTTGCCATGCGTCAAGTACGGCAGCATCACTAGAAGTAGGATTTGGAATTTATACATCTATGAACTCCTTCAACCCATTGTCATCCAGAACCACCTCCATCCTGTCCTTCCATGCAATATAATTTGAGCTGCCCTCAAGGGAATACTCTAATCACAATCCGTTGAAAGACATCTCAACTTCGACACCAAGAAAACAATGCTACAAATTCGAATTCCACCAGCACAAAACTCAACCGCTTCAATGTTTTGTAATTGCTCCAATGATCAATATCGCTCTGATACCATGTATAAATTTGAATAACTGATATATTATTCACCGAGATTCTCCTGATCACACACTATTTTAGCTTCATGCACAATACATAATCTCTTCTACCATTGATCATTACATGCGGAAATAAAATCAATTGCATGCGCACATTAAAACCATAAATAATCACACATATGAACACAATACTTCATGGGAAAGCTTAAAGCTGAAAACCCCAAGTATCTGTATATTATATGTCATAGAGATCATGTAACAATCATTGTACAAAGCTCCTCACAAGCTCTCAGCACAACCTCCAATTTCTACACACTAATCAAGCTAGATCTAGCAAAACATATGCTCCAATCTCTACCACCTGATAGCCAGCCTCTATTGCATAATCAATGCTGTAGGATGGCTCATAAATAACTTCAAACCACTTGGATTGTACTGCACAATCCTCATTGGCTTCTCCAATCACTGGTTGTTGCAAACATGCAACTGTATAGTCACAACTGATAGTTAACCTGCTCTTTCACCTATCTCTGCACTAGTCTCCACTGAAACTATCCATGCACTGAAGTTAAATGATGTATTCTTTAGTTTATTAATGAGTTTATAATTAGTGAATTAATTAATAATTAATTCACACCACTCTTCACTAGTGTATCAATTAGTTAGATTAGATACAACTAGTTCAACTATGTTTAGATTAGTTAAACTGAACACAACTCCATTAACTCCTCAATCAACTCCACCAAACTCTGTCACATGAGTTCTAACTGAAGTATCCATGCAATAGCTCCACTTAACCCTTAGGAATAGCGTAATTCCTTCCGTCAGCTCCTGTGCCACATCTGTGCACTTAACTGAAGTGCTCCAAGAGAATAAGATAATGTTTAGAGTCCAAATATTATTAAGAGCTAATAATATTCTACATATCTATTTTTAGACTGGCAATCTAAAAATAGATTCCGCCCAATATGTCTAAAAATAGAAGTCCATCTATTTTTCCAACTTGACCAACCATCCACAAATAGCATCCTGCAACTCATAGAACATGATCCATATGTCTAAAAATAGACTTTGCACCAAAAATAGTCTGCGGGCCCACTTAGTGAAGGCGACTCTTTTCACTAAGCTCATCATCTTGTTGCAATCTCAACAACCGTGGTATTTGGAATAGAGATGCTAGTTTGGGTATTTTCTGCCACAAATCCTCCCAGAAGCGAGCTATGCGTCCTGATATGACCTCCTAGAAGCTATGCTCTTAGATGAGGGTTTTGTGTTGTTTGGCAACGTTCCAAATAAGAGAGCCAGAGTCCACTGTGGTGAGTCTTATAAGATCTGCGGGCAGCCTGTTGTTTGTGTATTTGGTTGTCCAAAGACAAGTCCACGGAGTATATGGCTTGGAAAGCCACTTCCACCAAATATGTGCTCCCATAACGACATTGCTATGATGCGGATCTCTCAGTCCCAGACCACCATCCAATTTTGGAGTGCATACTGTTGACCATTTCACCAAAGGCCATTTTTTATTCTGCCCTGAGGTGCCCCAGAGGAAGTTACGTTGCATATTTTGGCACTGCCAAAAGTAAAAAGAGATACAAGGGAAAGGATTGCAAGACCGCTTTGATTAGAACAAGTCTGCTGACTATGTTGAGCAATTGATAGGTACAGGAGGAAAGGCATGCATCAAGCTTTTCCTGAAGCTCTTGCCAAGAGGAATGCTTAATCGTAGAATCAATTAGAGGAGCTCCTAGATATTTGGAAGGCAACGTGGCTATGGAGAAGCCGGGGAGTCTGGAAATGTTGAGTTGAGTTAGGGTTGGAGTATTACAGAAGAAAATTTGAGATTTTCCAGCATTTGTGGAGGTGCTTAAATCTTTAAAGAAGATGTCCAACAAAGCTTTGAATGTACTGGATTCCTGAACGAAGGGATGACCAAACATCATATTATCATCTACAAACTATTGGTGGGTGGTGGAAGGAATGTCATGTAAAGAGATACCTTGGAGGGAATGGTTAGAGACAACATTATGAATGAGACGTCCTAGACCCTCTGCCATGAGGACAAAGAGGAAGGGAGAGAGAGGATATCCTTGGCGAATATCTCGGGAGGGGGTAAAAGGGGGGGAGGGTACCCCATTGATTATAATGGAATATTAGGGGGAGGAGATGAGGTTCATGATCCAGTGAGTCTAGGTTGGGTAGAATCCAAAGGCTAAGAGCATCTGGTTAATGTAATCCCAACTTAATTTATCAAAAGATTTAGAAAGATCTATTTTTAAGAGCATACCTGATTTCTTTAGGTGCTTCAAGGAGTGAATGACTTCATGAGTGAGAATGATCCCATCCAGGATATGACGTCCTTCTACATAGCCTGTCTGTTTTGGAGAGATGAGCACAGGAAGAAGGGGTTTAAGCCTGTTCGCAATGACTTTTGAGATCACCTTGTAGATGATGTTACACAAATCTATTGGTATGTACTTGTCTGGAGTGACAAAGTGTTATTCTTTTGGGATGAGGGCTAGAAAAGTTGCATTGAGAGAAGGAAGAATCTAATGCATGCTTCTAGATTCCTCTACTAGGTCCCAAACCTCCAATTTGATATGATCCCAGAAGTAGTTAAAAAATTTGGAGATGAAGCCATCCGGTCTAGGAGCTTTGCCATCTTTGAGCTGAGCCATAGCCTGTTCCACTTCTTGGAGGGAGACAGGTTTGAGTAGCATCTGATTGTGGTCCTCATTTATGACCTTGGGGATGTGTTGTGTAACCTTATTGATAGCTTCTTGCCTACTTGCTAGAGGCTCTTGAAGAGTATGCTTGAAATGACGAAGGAGCTCCCTTTCTATGTCCTCATGTTCCTCTAATCAATCCCCTTGCCTATTATTGAGAAGGGAAATTCGGTTATGCATGCGTCTCTGGATGGTTGAGCGATGGAAGAATTTAGTATTCTTCTCCCCTTCTTTTAGCTAGCGGATTCGTGACTTCTACTTCCATAAGATTTCCTCTTGCAATCTTCTCTCATCCAATTTGGTGAGGAGAATCTGTTCCTGTGCTGCAAGTGAATCTGATCTGCCCTCTTTGATGATGCGCAACTGTAGTTTAGACATTGTCTGCTCTAGTTCCTTCTGATGTTGGAAGATATTCCCAAAGTTGGAGTGGTTCCATTGCTTGAGCTTGTACTTAATATTTTTTGAGTTTTTGCTAAAATTTAAACATTTTGGAGCCAACAGGTGGTGTAAAAATCTTCTAGCAATTGGTTACCAAATCTTTGATGTTCGGGTGAGCTAACCAAAAGGGTTCAAACCGGAATGGTCGATTATTAGTAGCACTTGGGCGCAACCATTGTAAGAGGATGGGCCAGTGATCTGAACTAGCTAAGGGGAGTATTGATGAGTTTATGTCGCCTCCTAGATGTATAACATTGTCAAAGATGAGGAAGCGGTCGAGCTTTGAAGCCATTTGCTGAGAGCTTGTTCTTTTGTTGTTCCAAGTGTGCAATCCATTAGAGAAAGGAAGGTCGATCAACCAATTTCTTTGAATAAATTATTTAAAGCTGAGACTGTCCATTTCAAGCTTGGCTCTGCCTCCCTTTTTTTCTTCGAGCTTAGTGATCATGTTGAAGTCGCCACCAACAATCCAAAGTGGATGGTGCCTAGTGTTATTGAGGATTTCCAAGGTGTCGAGCAGGGCAATTTTGTGGAGAGGGTCTTGAGGGAAGTATACATTGGAGAGGTGTCCATGGATGTTAGAACCTATAAAGTGGAAGGATGATTGAATGATATTGTGAGAAGCATGAAAGTCAGAGAGGGAGATGATCTGGGGATCCCAAGTTATGGCTAGGCCTCCCGAGGCGCCTGATGCATCTATAGCTATGCTGCTGCAGCCAAATCATTTCTTAGTGATGATGGAGTTGAGGGTGTTGTTGTTACATTTAGTTTCCTGCATAAATAATAAGATGGTATTTCTTGCTGAATCATGTTCTTGATCATTCGGTGCTTGGCGGGGATGTTAATCCCTCGAATGTTCCATGTGGTGAGCTTCATTGAGAACTGTTGGAGATCGGCCGGTAGAACTTGTTCAGCTTGGGATATCCCCCAAATTCAACAAGCATTTCTCCTAAAATGATCGTTCTTTGCAGATCAGTTCTTCGCCCACTTTTCTTTGTTTCTTTGAATATCTTTTTTCCATCAAAATGGCTCCCTGGCTGGATACCTAGGGATTGTTGTTGTTGTGCTCGAAAGAGTACTACTTCTAAGCTATCAATATGTATGAGAGGTATATGGTCACACTCCCTTTGTTTGCATGCCAACTCTAGAGCTAATATGTCCAGATATCCTAGATCAATACTTCTTGGTTCTTCATCCATATGAGTGGGCTCGCTCATTTCTGTTGCAGATCCTTCTTTCTGAGGAGCCCTCTGAGACTTGCCATCGGTCTCCATTTGATTGAGATTCCAGAGGACAAGGTTCTTGTCTTTGCTAGGCTGAGGGGTAGAGCCTTGAGGGTCAGATTGATATTTTTTGGGTTGGGGGGGGGGGGGGTGGGGGGGTGGGGCTGATGAGAGGAGTGATAGTGGGATCTGAAATGGAGGATTTGGGCTTCTCGGCTGCATGGTGCGAGGATTCTCCTTCTAAGATCGGTTGTTTGGCTAGGGTATCGAAGTTGTTGTTGGTGGGGGGGAGGGGGGTGGGGGAACTTTTGGGGTGGAGTTAGTTTTCTTGGTATGCTTTTTGCGATTGGGGACTTTGGTGAAGCCCTCAGCGTCAGAATTTTCAGGGCTAGGGGTAGGTTTAGGAGGCTGGTTTAAGGGGAAATACCTGAATATATGGCCGTGTTCATGGAATTTTAGGCAATGAAAATGGACATGCTCATAATCTATGGTTTGTATCCATTCAAAATCATCATGAAAGAGACTTACCGAATCCGTGAGGGCTTTGGCTAGATGCATGTATACACAGATCTTAGCGTAAGACATATATCTTCAGAGTTTGGTTTCTTCAGTGACCTTGATGAACTCTCCTAATCCATTGCCATTGTCCTTTATGGATTCCTCATCCCTGTATTCCAGCAGTAAAGAGTACATTCTGATCCATATAGGTGCCCAATTTAAGTCCTCCTAGTCTGGGTTGAATCTTTCAATCCAATCTCTAAGATACAAGCCTACAAAGTTGAAGAAATAAGGGCCTCGATCTAGGATGCGATTTTTGTCCTCGATGTAGTTGAAGATGGCGTTGAAGAAGACTTTTGGCCCTAACTGAAGGGTAACTTGCCCCTTTGGTTTCCATTTCGAGGAAATCCATCCTTGGAGAGAATTCTTTGTAGGCCAGAATCCTATAAATTTTCCGATAAGTGCATGATCTTTCATATATTGTATCTGAGCATTGATGTGATGACTTGGAAGGTCAATATTTGTTTGTTCAGCGGCGATCAGAAAGAAAGTGGCAGAGGAGGCTTTCTTCTGCTCTGTATTCGCTTGGTGATCTGCTGGTTTTTCATTTTTCACAGGATTTGGTTCAGCCTGCGTCCCTGCAGAGTCAGAGGGTGGGATCTAAGCTTGTGTAGCCATATTGGCAGACTCAGAGTTTCTAGGAGGGGGAGGGGTACTCTCCCCTCCCATTGGGGCAGCCATTAACAGAGAGCAGGATCAGTAGGTGTTGATGCGCTGCGAGGTACACGTGAAGCCACCGTTAAAGCGAGGGAGAGCCGTAACGGCTCCCGTTGCAGGGTTGCAGAAACCCTAGGATTCCATGGGGGAAGCTTCAGCTATTCCTCGGTCCAATGCCAAATCAATGTTAGAAAGTAAGGCTTTATACATTATTTACTTTACATTTATGGGGTTATTTGATATATTTTCATATAATAATTTTTAGTCATTTGGAGTTTATTCTATTTTATGAGATATGTTTGATCATTATAAAACTTTAAGAGTGCTTTTTTTTTTAATTGATACTTTTCATTCGTACTAAACCATAAATTATTGATATATTTATTTATAAAATGTTAAATATTATTGATATAAATGTTAAATCTATTTTTAAGTATTAGTAATAATATAAACCAAATATTTTCTAAATATCCTTTAAACTTATCAATATTTCTCTTCATAAATAAACTAATCTTAAAAACAAACCCTTAATAAGTCACCTATAAAGGATTTTGAAAAAAAAAAAAAAAACTAATCTATTATTAAAACAAAGCCTTAAAAAGTCAACCCTAGAAGTCAACGTAATCAATCAGCGTTCTGGAATTCTTGGGTTCAAGATGACTAATACTGTAACCGTTGCTCTGGATCCCTAATGGGCACCCGGGGTAATAGGATAGCAGTAGGATTTTGAACTAATTTCAGATGTATCATTGAAATTACACTATATCTTTTTATAATAATTTAGGGGTGAGTTTTTAATAAGTGAATTTTTTTAATTTAAAGTCCTCTTTTTTTCTTTTTCTTTTTCTTTTTCTCTTTCTTCTTCTTCTTCTTCTTCTTTTTTTTTTTTTTTTTTTTTTTTTTTTTTTTTTTTTCTTTTTTTAAACTAGCATTTTCCCCTAAGGGTTCAAAGGTACACTGAAGAAGCGAATTTTGTGTTAACCCCTGTGCAAATCAAAGGGCGCGGTCTCCATTGATCACAGATCAATGGTGACCCGCGAGCAAAAAAATCTCGCTGTTTAAACCAAAGGATGCCCCCGTAGTTGACCTCTCCGTGTGCGCTTTGACCGAGATCAACGACTAACATTTACTGCGGGGGCAGAAGGACGATGATTGAGCCGTACCCCGAGGTCCCTCCGTAGTGACGCAAGCAAAACAATGTCAGTGCGACGTGTTAAATTCAAATTGAGTAAAGGGACGTCGAAAATTAGGTTCATTGATTTGCTACAGTGAACAATGCAAAAGTACACCGAAGGAATATAAGATTTGGGAAATAAACCGGCCACCTAATTTGGTAGATGAGCGGTTGATTCTATCAAATCAAAATGCCGGAAAACTACACCCATTCTAACAAATGAACTAATGAATTCTTTAGGTAGGATTAAGGCAAATAATGACTATGATTAAGTTGAACTTTTTGGTCATGCTAATTGAATGGTTGGCCTAAAACATAAAACCAAAAACGTAAAGGACGTTTTTTTTCTTAACAAGGAAATGATAAATAACCAAAGGGATTTTAAGATTTTTTTGTCCTAAGTTTGTTAGGAGATTAAGTACGCCATCTCCCACGTGAATTAGGGATAATTTTTTCGAAATTCCAATTTCTGTGATAATGGTGCCATGATTTATATAGGTTCGAGGTTCGAGGTTTGCTCGACACTTGTGCCACCTACTCTACCAAAAATCTCTTCATTTTCGAAAGTCCTAAATTCCAATTTGTGTGATGATGGCGCCATGCTTTATGTAGGCTCGAGGTTTGTTCGACACTTACGCACTTACACCACCTACTTTGCCACAAAGCTCTTCATTTTCCAAAATCATTTATTAAAGGAGGATCACATTTAGGATTAAAATACCAATAAGGCATGATGCTCTGTATTCATAATCTTATGCATCATTCTCAAACCTGGATATCTGTGCCCACATTTCTATTTGTACATATTGCAATTTTATGTGGAAATGGAAAATTTGGAGACATTTTCTTTTATTGGCAACTCTTAAACTCAAACTTGTATTTACTTATGCACAATCATCAAACCTGTATTTTACTGCATAATTATGCACAATCATATTATTTTATTATAAATGTAGAGTTTGGTATTTTGAGAGAGTATTGATTAACTAAAAAATAGTTAGTTTAGTTCCTAATTGCAGGCAAGTTCATGTTTCTCCACGGGGAATCAAGGATGTCCTTCAGCTAGGTAGCTTAATTTTAGTTACATCTAGCAATAAGGACGTTCTTAAAATCTCGGGAATTATAGTGTTGTACATCTACAAGCTAACAGGATTGGATCGGCAACACTCAAAAGAACTCTTTTGCTCGCACACGTTAAAAAAATCTCATCCTGTTGAAGGATTTGAAGAAGTATTTGAAGATTTTTTGAATTCATGTGATGTATTTCCGTTATCTCTTATGGTGCTTGGCGCACATCTGCATGGAAAAATGATTTGAGGTATTGGGAAGCCCAATTGCACAAAATCTCCAAACCACTTACCATGGATATCCAAAAAAGGCTTAAGATTAGCTATGACAACCTTGATGAAGAGGAGAAGCAAATATTCCTAGACATGGCATGTTTCTTTATACGAGAAAAAAGAGATACAACCATAAGAATCTGGGATGGATCCGAGTGTGAAGGAGAGATGGGTTTTCTGAACATAGAAAACAAGTGTCTTATGGAGGTAGACAACGATAATCGAATAACAATGCATGATCATATTCGATATCTAGGTAGAGATCTCGCGGAGAAAGAGCCTCCACACTATCAGCGTCATCTTTGGCGCCCAACTTACAACCTTCTTAATCTATCAGAGCGATCACATGTATGTATTTTGAAGCTTTAGATTGGCTCTCTAAATGGCATTGTGCTCTGAAGTTTTTAATTCTGAAACTAATTTGATTAAACAAATTTGATTATATGTCATTGTGTTATGATTTGTAAGTTTTGAATTCTTAAAATAATTTGCATAAATATCAATCATGTATGTTTAAGGTGCGAGGTATTAGCATGGTTCCCAAATGGCCTCCACAATAATCTGAAAAGCTTGCGAAACATATCAGTGATGTGCTGCAGTTGGTTAGGGCTTAAGGCTATCCTGTACAGAGCATATTCAATGCTGCACAAATACCCCAACTAAAATGGCTATGCTAGTATAATTGTCTGTACCCCTCCCTGCCTTCATGGATTCCACTGAAGAATTTAAGAGTTTTACAAATAAAGAGGGCAGAATTCGAAATGATCTGGACACAGGAATCTTGGGTAATCATGTAATTTATGTTTCTTGTCTAAAGGTTTTGTTTTGTTTTTTTCCCAGGAGGCTCTCGAGATGTTTATCGAGTTGGTGGGAATCGAGCCACGTTTCCTCCGTAGGCAGATCGTTAACGTGGTGGGGAGCATGTTGTAGATGGCTGAGGCTGTTTGAAGAGTAGAAGCCATTCTTTTTCGCGAAAGAGGTATTTATTTCAGTAGTAATTTATGTTTCTTGTCTAAAGGTTTTGTTTTGTTTTTTTCCCAGGAGGCTCTCGAGATGTTTATCGAGTTGGTGGGAATCGAGCCACGTTTCCTCCGTAGGCAGATCGTTAACGTGGTGGGGAGCATGTTGTAGATGGCTGAGGCTGTTTGAAGAGTAGAAGCCATTCTTTTTCGCGAAAGAGGTATTTATTTCAGTATAATGTACACAACAATATTTCAGTATTTTTTTATGTCTCATTACACAACACAAGCACAGCAATGTGATTAGTCTTCAGTTGAACTGGGTGTCTTCAATTTCTAAGTTAGTCTTCCCAGGATTCGATTCTAGGCATCTTTTGTTATCTACTTTCATGACTGCCATGGCTGCTCTGCTCTCTGTTCTGTAACTTGCACCCTTCGTTGTTCGTTGAATAATAAGATACCAGAGCTTCTAAGGTTCCCAACGTTAATGGTCTGAATACCTTAACCCCATATTGTATACAACCTGAACGATAATATGCCAGAGTGTGTAACAACCTTATTCGAGTAAATCTCAATTGAATGAGATTGCAACACGCATCTTAAAAAATGGTACGCGCAAGGGATTAAGAGTTATCTTTTTCATTCAAAGATGACATTGTTTAGATTTTGTCAGGGACAACGAATCTGAACAGTGTCACAAACATAAACCCCCGCAATAAAACACCTTTGGTGTAATAAAATTATAAATGGTAATTTGATTAATTTTAAAATTAGGTTTAGAGTCTAATTTAATTATTTTATAAATAAAAACGATAAAAATTACAAATTTTAGTTGAAAATTATATATATATTTTTAATAAATATAATTTATTTATTTGATTTTTTCTATTCAATAAATACAATTTTAAAAGCACTATTTCCAAATAAGCGTGCATATCAATTAGAAGAGAAATGTGACAAACTTATATATATATATATATATATATATATATATATATATATATCTATATATATATATATATATATATATATATATATATATATATATATATTTATAATAAATACGACCCACACATCTAATTTTTTTCTATTTAAAATTTTAAAAACAGTATTTCGAAATAAACATCTCTATCAACTAAAAGAGAAATAAGAAGTTTTTTTTCTTTTTTTTTTTTTTTTTTTTAAAGTTATATATATATATATATATATATATATATATATGAATTATTAACTGTCAAAATTAGGTTTAGAGTTTAATATAATTATTTTATATATCAAAACTATGAAAATTGTTTTTTTTTTATATGAAAACTATATAATATTTTTATTAAATCTGACCCACCGAACTTGTTTTTTTAAGTTTTATATATATATATATATATATATATATATATATATATAGATATATATATATATATATATATATATATATATAATTTTAAATTACAATTTTTTTTTTTGTAAGTTTGGTAGGACCTTTCTCTTTCATTACTTGCAAAAAAGGGCAAGTTACATCCATATCCATATGGTTAGGTGGCCTCAACATGCCCAGAGGGAAACCAGATCTGTTGGTCACCTAACGGCAAATAAGTCATCCAAAAGAAAAATGTGATAAGTCTAATCATCCAAGCCAAGTAAGTATGATTGTCCTTCCACTGCCTAGAGTCTAAATAACTGTAAACATAGCTATAGACATTTTGAAAAGTATATTACTATTGCATACAATAAAAGGTAAAACAGAGGGACCGACATCAACCTATTCATCAACAACAGACTCGACAGGAGCAGGATCCTTTGCACGAGGGATACATGGGATGTCTTGCTCAATACGTCTCAGGCGCCCATTATGCTTTTGAAGCTGAAACTGAATTTTTATAACTTCCTTGCTATAATCTGGAAACCCATGAGTGGTCGCCCTAAAGCTTTGGCCACAAGATGGGATCTGCCCTAAATATTTGGCCACGAGTCTCTTCATCAACCAATACAAGTGAAACGTTTTTTTGAACTAAGAAGATCTACCCAGGGAGTGACTGGGATCAGGCACCAAATTTTGTCAGTCTTCCAAATCAATATCCAGAATCCATGCTTTCTGGTTAAGCTCCTCTTCCCATTCCTCAATCATTTGAAGAACCTAGGCCGAAGTGCCCTCATGATATGTTGTTGTAGCTTCACTAATAATACTAGAAACTAACTTTTGACCTTGGGCTTTGCCCATAGAGGAGTTGGTTTGGCTAGCCACAGGGGATTCCTTGGAATGTCTCCCTCGACCTTGCAAACTTTGCTTTTACTTTCCCTTTTCAGAGGCAGAAACGCTAAAGAGATTTCTATTTTCTCTGATAGAAAAGATAGAACGAAAGAGACCCCTCATTGAGAGAGATTAGGCTTGTGTCTTCATCCCATCCGAATTCCCTTGACATTCATCGAGATGCACTTCAACTGAACCCCGCTGAAGGAGGCTGCGACGTCAAGGCTTGGTTGTAACTGTTTCTTATATTAATACACATGTATAACTATTGTCTGGTTCCCATTTTGCATTGATGTGTTTTATTTGATGCAATGTGCTTAACCCTCCTTGACTCGTTAGTAATTATGAATGAGATTGTTGTTTTGTATGCTGCTCTTGTTTGTTGAGCTTGTGCAGGTATCCAAGTATCGCTGCAGAAGGATCGTGACCCGCCAAGACAGGAATTGAGAGGCCACCACTACAACAGCCACGACAACAACGTTGGACTCGATGTAGGTGGATCTACCTTGTCTGTGTCATTCATTAATTAGGAACCTACACATTAGTTTGTCCTTTTGTTACTAGACCCACCCTAGGGCTAGAGTGATCATCTTTGTCCGCAAGGAGGATTTACCTTCATAAAAATTTGGCGACTCTGCTGGGAATCAATGTGAGTTTGTCGTTTTTCCCTTGTCGAGTCGACTTCGGTCATTTGCTCACTTTTCTATATTTTCTGGATTGTTTGCTTGTTTAGAGTCTTCTTGTTCAGCTCCAGAGAGTCAAGATTGACCTATTCTCATTGGTTTTCCCATTCTCCCATAGATATCCGACTTGGCGTGATTTTTTATTGAACAGTCGCACCGATTGGCGTATGTTGCTTGTGTTGCAGTAGCACTAACCCCTGTTTGGCGTGGATTACCGCCTTACAGTCATGTCAGATCCTGTAGGGTTTGGTTTGACTTCTCTTTTGAATTTTTGATCAATTGTGCTTGCATCTGAGTTGGTTTTTATGATTTTCAATTGCTTTTCTGGGACTGTTTTGACTGTTGTAGGCTTGCTCTTTTCAGTTGTACATCCATTTTCTTAATCAATGAAGTTTATGGCCTTAGGGTTTCTGAGTGTCTTAACTCACTAAGCCTTCTGGTTGGAAGTCAAGTATTTCTGATTCTTGTCAGTCTCATCATTTGATCAATTGTGTTTAAGTATTTCTGGATCCTTTGAGCCTTTGTTTTGGTTGAATGATAATTTCGAGTTTCGTTTGATTCTTCTTCTTGCTGCTCCAAGCATCAATCACATTGCTTGTTTGGACCGTTTCAAAAGCTTTCTTTTGGTTTGGAAGAGTGCATCATTGGTTTGAGTGCATTTTATGTTTGTGTTGATTTCATCAAATCATTCGGTTTAGCTCTTTACATTTGCAATCCTTGAACTAGTGTTTGTTTTGTTTTTTCATGTAATTAGTGCATGGTGTGCTTCATTTCATTGAAAAAATAAAAAAATTGTGTTCTTTCGTTTGCATGGAAAAGGGAAAATTCTTTTGCATAACTAGTGTCTGATAAACTAGGAAAGAGTTTTTCATTTTTCGCTTGATTGTATTAGATGCATTGCATATTTCTTCGTGAAATTTCATTGATTTCTATTGTTTGAAGATTTCTATCCTTCTCTTAATTAGCGCTCATTGAATGGAAAATGGTATTCATTTGCATATAGTTTTCATTTAGGAATTCGAGGTCGAAATTCGGTAAGGCCTCGAAATTGAAACACTAATTCAAGATCAACTATAAAATCAATTGAATTAACCTAAGGAAACATTGGAACCTAATGCGAAAATTTTAGTGGTCTAGGCTAGAGACGTGTTTCGACGTCTTAAAACCTAGAAGTTGTCGTTCGCCTTCTGGCTTTAGACAGCGCTAGTATGGACTTGTGATCCCCGTACCGTCGAGTATATAAAGGGAGACCCCTATAGGTTCAAATCCTTTATCCATAGGAAGCTGAGTCTGCTGCCCTGTAACCGTGATACACCGAACATAGCATTCAGGGAGACTACTTACACGTACGTTAAGTCCTTGGTCATTTTTCTTTCATTTGATCACCAAGGTGTATATGGCAGTTCATGGAAACTTGGTACACCCTCTTTCTTAGATTACCTGAGTAGTCATTTCGATCTTTTCGTGACTCCTTAAAAAGAGAAGAGATCATCGAGCACTTGTCCTTTCACGCTCGTTTAAAATTGAAAGTGACTAGAGTCATCTTTTGTCTGTTTCTCGACTCTTAAAACATGAAAGAGCAAAGTCTAGTTTCAATGTCGTAAAATTAATTTCCCAAGATCACATGCCCGTTAAAAGTTTGTTACTTGGCTTGTTTTTGTTTTTCCTTAGACCTTGATCTTGAAGTCTTCGTTTGGCTATCTTGTTTTCCTTTTCTGTTTTGAAATACAGTCACAGTGGCAGAACCATTTGTTTCGTCATCTTCTTCACTACCTCTTAGTGGTAGTTCCTTTCCTAACGTTTCTTACGAAACCCCTTTGTCCACTAGGTCTACCGAGTTTTCGCAGCCTATTCTCCTTACTGTCTTACCTCTCGCTACCTGATCTCCCCCTGAAGAGTCAGTTGAGTTCAATTGGCCTCCTCTAGGTGCTTGGTATAGTTTTGGGGACGAGGAAGAATTTCCTCCTCTTACTTCGGGATCACCATTTATAGCTGTTGCTATACCTCCGAGTCCACGTCGTCTCTTTGACGATCTTACAACTTCGTCAGATATGGATTCTTTAAGTCCTGTTGGCAATGAAGAAATTCTTGTTTCTACAGGAGAATATCAACTTTTCCCGAAAGATCTCCCACATGTTTCTGTTCAATCTTCTCTGCAATCGGTGTCACTTCCACCTGGTTATCGGACTTTGAGTCAGATTATGTCTGGTGTTGCATCCATAGCACAATCCAGTACATCAAATCCCCCAAGGAGTTCGGTCCTACCTTCGTTGGGGTTGTCACCTTCGACACTGAGTTCGTCGGTCACTGTTACGTCTGTCCTGGTCTGACCTACCATCTATGTGGCTTCAACTATGCCGGTTGTTACGACTCAGTCATCAGGATATTTTCACACTCGGAGGTCTATCTTTCTTAATCTTATGTGGCCTGTCTATCAAGTTCCTAGCATATCACAAGCTCGCGCTCCAGAGACTGCACCTACTGGTGCGACTACAACTACCCCTCTGGTTTCTACTTATACTTTTGATGAGCACATGTTGGATATTCACCGACGATATGCTCCTTCTCCGGATGCTCACTCTCTCGAGGTCCCGTTTGCTTATAGTATGACTTCGACTGTCCCTATGATTCCTGGAGGCCTTAATTTTGACGAGTATTTTTTAGTTGTTCAACAACAGAACTCTCAGGGTTTTCAGCCGCCCCAAGCTCCTATTAATCCTCCCCATCATTATGATGTTGTTGGTAACCCCGTCTATTCATTTCCTGTCAATCCCAATCATGCTGTCTATTTTCCTCTGGCAAATCCTTATCAAGCCGTTACTCATCAAGGACCTTTGTTACAAGGACAACCCTCAAGCTTACAAGGAAAACCCTTACAAGGAAAACCTTTAGCCCAGTAGGGACAACCCTTTGGTCCACAAGGACAACCTTACGGTCCACAAGGTCAACCTTCGGTCCAACAAGGACAACCGTACGGTCCTTCAAGTCAACCTCAACCAGGAACGTCTTATGTTTCTAGGGGACCAATGTATCCACCACAGGGACAACCTCTTGTACAACAACATCAACAGTACATTACGTATGGCCAAAAATTTGTGCAACAAGGACAACCCTACGGTCCTGCTCCGGGTCAACCTGGTCATTAAGGACAACCTGGCCCATCTCAACCATCAAGCCAACCTCTTACACAAGGGAAACCCGGTGGCCCTCAATATCCAGGCCAACCTGCTCCGTAGTGGTAGCCTACTCAACCAACTCAGCAGCCGATTCAACCTATTCAACATCCAGTTCAATCTGTGCAACAACCTATTCAACCTGCTCAGCAGTCGGTTCAACCTGTTTATCTGACTCAGTAGGGACCTCAATGGTATGCTCAGAATCAGTATGTTGGTCCTCAACCCCAGTATCAGTAGAATTATCAGGCTTATAACCCCTATGGTCAGAATCCTTCGGGACAAAACATATGGGGGCAAAATTTCTTGCAGACTGGGTGGAATGTTAACACGAGTCCTTATCAGAGACCTCCAATACCTTTTAATCCTCAATTACCTTTTCTCGCTACGTTGGAGTTGCCTGATGTGTCAAAGCTTACGAATGATCTGATTCTTCATAACTCCTATTGGCCTCCAGTTCCAACTAAGATTCCTGGTGATTGTCCTAAATTTGAGGGCAAGTTCGAAGAAGACCCCCAAGCGCATGTTATGACTTACCACTTGTGGTGTTCCTCTAAATCTTGGGTTGACGATTCCATCCGACTCCGTCTTTTCAAACAGAATCTTACTGGTGTCGTTGCAAAGTGGTACATCGAGCTATCTCGTGGCATTTTTCAAGACTTCAACTCTCTCTCCATGGCATTCCTTACGCATTTTTAGTTATTGGTTCGTTATGAGACCGGGACACATCTCCTCACATCCTTGAAACAGGACCGAGCTACTCATATCTCAGATCATATTCATGAATGGAGGCGTCGTCGTCGCTTGATCGAGTTTTATATTCCTTATCAGCTTCTAACTGATTGGTTCACTACTTCCTTTGTCAATCAGATCGCGAAAGACATAGCTATGGGAGCATGTGTAACCGAGGAACAGGCCATTTCTCGTGCCCAGTACCTTGATCTTGTGTACTCTCAGTCTGGCACGTTGTATGATATCTTGCCTGATGCCCCTCGACCTGGAACTTCTAAAGCACCAATGACCCAATCCGTTGATGGTATTATTGTTTCCGTGTCTCAGACTTCTAGAAAGTCTTCTCCTTCAAATCCTGGGAAGCAAAAGTCTAATCCTTCCAATGATGCTGCTTCTCAGCCTACTTCAAATCCTGGTAAAACCTTGGAAGTCAATGTCATTCAGGCCAATCCAGCGAATAAAAATTCCAAGGGGAAAAAGAAGGATAAAGTTAAGGCAAAAGCCGATACTCCGAAAACATATTCCTCTAAACCTCGTGTTGATGATGTTTCACAACGCAAGCCGAAGACCTTTGTTTGATTTATGACGAAGAACACTACACCAAGGACTGTCCTTGATGGGCCGAAGCGAGTAGATTGCTCAAAGGCACCTAGGGAACTACGGTTGTTCTTAAAGAGCCTTTTCCATCTCAGCAGACCCAGATGGTAGAGAAACCTCAGTCCTCTGCCCCATTTGGCTCTCAGGTGTTCATGATGAACGGTTCTGCGTCCGTTTCTATTGCTACTCGATCGAAATATTATACCGAATTGCGTTAGGCAGCAGGGAAAGAGATCGCTGATGGTCCTTCTCCTTCACCTGCTTCTGGCCCTCTTCAGATTGAAAGGCCCAGTACTAAGCCCGTTGTACGACCACCTTCCAAAGGTGTACTCCGCAAGTCTTCGTACAATCCAAAAACCCATGTTGCTCAACATTACAGTATTGTTGAGGATTTGGCTTAGGCGCCATCTGTAATGTCTGCACTCGAAGTACTTCAGAGTTGTCCCTCTCAACGGAAGGCTTTGTTATATGTGATTGGTGGGATTGATCATGCTGATACTATCCTTCTCGCTTTCGATTTAGAGAATTTCGTTCCACGACTCCCGCACCAAATTGCACTCATTATACAAGTTGTCATTAATAGTCTCGATATCCATCGAGTAGTTGTGGACGAAGGTGCGCCTACGTGCATCATGTCATCTTCTTGCTGGAAAACTATTGGTTCTCTGGCCCTCAACACATCACCAAATTCCCTTGAAGCATTTGATGGAAGGGAATCAAAACCTTTGGGTGTTCTCGCTAGTTTATCGATTACCTTGAAAGGGAATACAATCAATGTCGAGGTAGAAGTATTTGACGCCAATCTCAATTACAATCTTCTCCTTGGTCGCCGTTGGACTCATGCCATGTTGTGCATTCCGTCCACTTTCTTTTGAGTCCTGAAATTCCCACACGAAGGAAATATTGTTACTGTTGATCAATTTTCATTCTTCACCTCTTCTTCCGAGAACAAAGTTCCATATGTGGATCAGATTCCTACTCCCTACGAGAGCGTTAGGCCGGGTCTCTTTAAAGATCCTAACCTCATGGGTATTTTTCCTCTTCCTCCACCCAACACTATTTAGATCAATATGATCTCTCAGTCTGATGACCCATGGATCATTCCTTCGCCTGAACAGATCGATTCTTTTGGAGATTCGATGCCTTTGAGTCTGATCGAGATTGCTTATTGTCAACTCCTCGTGGTTTTGGATCCTCCACCTTTTGATCATGCTCCTTTGGGCGTGTCTCTCGATGCTTATTCTCAATCCCCTTGGCTTGGCGATTTAGATTCGTCCGATCCCTTGACAGAGATATTTCCCTTCGATGAAGCCATCATGGAAACTATGTCTCTCGATTATTTACCGTGGGATGCTGGTCATCATCGTTCCTCGTTCATGCCCAGCCTCGGGGCCATGTCTACATGTCTTGAGAGGTTTGCATCTCAGGTTTCTTCTCCTCCGCTTCAAACGCCTATTCTGACACATGAAGTTTTTACAAAGGGTAACTTGAGTAACATTACGCAAACAATTCCTATTGACATTTCTGTCAAACTGGGAATTGTCGAGAACATCCATCTTGGGGTCACCTGTTCTTCAGATGAATTTCAGGTTTATACTAGCCTTTTCCGCAAGTTTCGTGATGTCTTTGCGTGGTCCTACGAAGAAATTCCTGGCATCGATCCTATTATAGTGGTGCATGATATTCCTACCTACCCTGGTTCGAAGCCTGTTCTTTAGCGCCTTCCTCCTGTGCACCCTCGGAAGGCTACCACCATTAAAAGTGAAGTTGAAAAACTTCTCAACATTGGTTTCATCTACCCGATTCCCTTGATAGAATGTGTCTCCAACATTGTCCCTGTAGTTAAGAAATAGGGTACCATTCGAGTCTGTGTTGATTATCATGACATCAATCGGGCTTGTCCCAAGGATAGTTATCCTACTCCCTTTATTGATCATGTTGTCGCTCCTAGAGACAACCTAGAGTTGTGATAGACCAATGCCCAGGAAATCTTATCTATAGCAAGGAGCATATGGTATAACAGAGGAAGTTATCAATAAAAGCTCTCATGCTATCTCTTGTAAACAAGAAAATTAATTCAAATGGGACCAAACTTACAGAAACTGACACAGGGAAAAGAATACTGCAGAGGCAACATGCAAAACTCCAATATAAAAGCAACAGATAATTCAGAGACATTTTACTACAAAGAGGGCCAATTCAGAAATACCTCACAGACATAAATTATCAGATGGTGTATGTAGTGAATGAAATATTGAGAAGATACTAGTTAACATTGAGCTGATATCCAGATACACAGTACCACCATGCATGGGATTACCAATCTAAGAATCCATACATGATAATAGCGTTTTAAAAACACCCTCCCAAAGAAACTAATATAGCAGAAATACGGTCTAGATAAAAAGTGGAACAGAATATCATGCATGAGCCATATTTAAAGCGCTTGACTAATCCAAGCATGGGTATCAACTAGGATAAATCCATACCAAAAATCAGTGAGCCACTCGCATTCCAAAACATGATACAGGAAAGATGGATGAAATGAAATGATCTATTTAAATAACACATAAGAGAAAGTTACAGACTGTGAAATACCAAAGACCAGAATCCTCTTTAACAGATGGAACTCCTCCCCACTGAGACCCTATGGGCTCTGAGCCTTCATACAAGAGTTCAACAAAATGTATACAAAAATCCTTTCACTGCATAATTTTCTGATAAAATCTGGAACCCTAAATCATCTGTTTTTTGAGAGCTTTATAGGAGAACAAGAAAGCTCGTAAAAGGGAGTAGCTGATGAACCTTTAATTGTCTCATTAAAACAAAATGGCGGAGACGTGCACGCCCATACTGCTCGATGACTTTGTAATGATGTTTGTACTCTGTGGCCTGCTAACTGAAATAAATGCACTGGGTAGAAATCTCTCCAGGAACACGGCAAAGCAGTAAAATCACATAAACATTCTGTCCTTTCCTGAAAGAAAATGGTGCTGAAAAGAAAGCCTTGAGGTATTTATCTGCGAGGGGTACCTTTTGCCTTCTAACTCTGAATTATGGTTTAAGATCTTCAGTGCTGAACGTTGAATTTTTTATCCTTCACTGATATTTCTCTACTGCTCCATTAATGTCTCCATCTGCGCAATCCGTGCTTTGAATGACTCTGGAGGGTTTGACAGATTTTAACCCTGCTGCTTTAATGGAAGTCTTGTCGGCATACCTTCCCGGGCCTTTCTTCATAATTTCAACCCCTGGAAATGGTCCTTTGATATGTCCTCTATCACAGTAATAGATACTGTGAATCATGATAGTTTTCCGCCGCTGTAAACCTGCAAAACCCGCAAACTCATCAAGAAAACAAATACATGGGGACGGCGATGCAGTGGGGATGGTGAAGGCGGCGAGGATAAAAGTGTGGCAGTGCAGCATAACGAAATGGCGGAAGAATGCGAGGTGGCAACGAAAAATGCAGTGGAACTATGGCGGACGGACTGGGCGGAGGTTTTTAACGTAAAACAATGAAAATTTGACTTATTACTGGAATATATAATGGGAGGAGGAAACATGTGACACACACGTGGAACGGGTGACGTGGAGGAAGAACGAGTCAACGGTGGAGCATGCAAATGATCTGGACCGTTCGATCTCAGGACGAGATCGACGGCTGAGAATGCGTCGGAGGGCGATGGACCGTGGGCCAGGGGTACGGTTTCCCCATGTTAACTTCCATGCAACTTCGAGGAGCGAAAACCGTTGGATGGAGACCCCCAGATCGGACGGCTATAATGCATATCGCTCCGTATCCTCAGTCGAACGATAACGCCCGATGAGGTAGCGGTTTTGGAATAGTGATGGAGCCACGTGTCGCGCGATGTATGGAATCGCTCCGAATTGAGAAATACCGCCCGCCTACGAAAGGCGGTGCGATAGATACCGGGCAGTTTTGAACAATGGACGCGGGGCAGGGACCACCGGGACAGATAGACTCTGGGCCGTTGATTTTACGGTTTGATCCGACGGTAGGCAGGTAGGCTACGGGCGCGGCAAAGATGAACGAACGTCGTCCGATCTGTACAGATCGACGGTTATGAACGCGCCCGATATTCATTTGATAAGCGCCTTTCGGGCTGCGGCTTGGTCTAACACCCAGGTTACGTGGAGAGAAATACTAAAGGGCTAGGGCTGAAAGGTGCCAGACCATATATATTTTCAAATATGGGTTTTTTTCCCTTTTTAATGCCATTTTGAGTTTAGAAAAGGGGAACGATAGGCGGAAAAAACTATTTTTTAGGCCAAACAGAGGGGGTTTAAAGGGGATTGTTTGTCAGAATTTAATGAAATTTAACAGAATGCTGACATGATCAACATTGGCTCTATCTGGGGACGTCACGTTCATCCCTGGGCGTGTCGAGAACTTCACAGACCACAGGTAAATCTTCTATGCGGACACTACTCTTCAGCACTTCCATTTTTATTTTCATGATTCATCACGACACCCACATTATTCAAATAAAGATGAAACATAAAACTAATATACAATATAATACATCAGGCTATCTCTGCCTGAATTAGAACTGGAAGTAGGGTTTGAGAAACTGACCATTTACAGGGGCATCAAGCAAGTCACCCTGTAAATTTCCTGCTCGACAATCTTGAAAGGACCGAACCAAAGTGGGTCGAATTTACCATGTTTTCCTTTTTCGGCTCTCCGGATATCCCACCTGAGCACTAAATCACCAATCTGCAGATTCCTGTCCTTAGCATGCTGATCAAAAAGGTATTTCATCTTCTCCTGATATTCTGTCAGCCTTTGATTTACCTGATTGCGTGTTTCTTCCAATTCCACCAGCTGGTTTATTCGCCTGGTCATATCATCAGGTTCTTCTTGACTTTCCTGCATGAATCAGGCTATTGGTAGGGCTAACTGTATAGGGAATACCGCTGCCTTCCCATATACTAATTCATATGAGGATTTCCCAGTTTCTCTCTTGCTGGTAATTCTATTGGCCCACAGAGAAAATTTCAACTGGGAATCCCAATTTTTCTGATTTTCATTTATAGCCTTCTTTAGTGCCCTTACCAGGGTTTTATTGGAAGATTCTGCTAAGCCATTTCCTTGTGGATTGTAGGTTGTAGAGTGGCTTAGTGTGATGTTGTATTGCTGGCAGAAACTCACAAACTTTACAAACTTGAAAGCCTGTGTGTTATCAGTCACTATTCTGGCAGGACAACCAAACCTGGATATGATGTTTTCTTCCATGAACTTTATTATCACAGTATCTGTGGCATTCCTTGCAGTTATGGCTTCCACCCATTTTGTGAAATAATCAGTGGCAGTTAAAATCCACTTATGCTGACCACTCGATGGAGGATGTATTTCACCTATAAAATCGATTCCCCATTGTCGGAATGGTTCATCCACGTGCACAGGAATCATGGGCAGAGGTGCCAACTTCTGCCTTTCAGCGAATTTCTGACATTTCTCACATGCTCTAACCTGGGCAAAAACATCCCCAAAAAGCTTGGGCCAATAGAAACCAGCCTTCAGGATTTTGTGAGCAGTGGCCCTCCAGCTGTAATGACCCCCACAGATTCCTTCATGAAATTCAGCTATGATACTCTCTACCTCATCCTCTGTGATACATAGGAGTAGGATGCCTGAGGGATCACTCCAGTATAGCTGGCCATTGGTGACTATGTACTTCTGTGATTTCAATCTTAACGTTTTGTAATTAGCTTCATCACAGCTTGGAGGACAACTGAGTGTGAGGAGATATTCTACTATCTCTTTGTACCACTGACTGGTGAGGTACTTTATATGTGTACTCGGAGTAGCTACCCCAATTCCCTGTCGCTTTTCTTTCTCCTCAGGTTCCTCACCTGCTATGATGGACAAGTTTATACCCAAAGCTTGATAGTTTGACTCGGATAATATTTTGGCAAGCCCCTGTCCTTTGATTAGCTTAGTAGGGCGGATGTATAAGTCATACTCCTGTATCTTGGAAATCCACTTCCCCCTTTTTCCTTCGTTATCCCCCTGAATAAGAATATCTTTTACAGCTGTTGTAGGCACAAATTCAGTGATATGGGACTGTAAGATATATACGCGGAATGCTTTGAGGGATTTCACTAGGGCGTATGCTTTCTTTTCTAATATGTTGTACTTTAATTCTGCATCACGGAGCACCTGACTGAAGAAAGCTATGGGCTGCTCATACCCCTCCTCATTTTTCTGCAATAAAACTCCTGCTATTGTATGAGGTGATGCAAAAGAAAAGATCATGAAAGGTTTAGCATAATCTGGCCCAACTAGCACAGGGGCTTCTGCAAAAGCATTTTTTATCCTTGTAAATGCCTCTCATGATTCCTGGGACCATTTAACTTCATTATTATTTTTCAGCATGTCAGTTATATGCCTAACTATTTCAGCATAGTTAGGAATAAACCTTCTCAGGAAATTGATGCGCCCTAGGAACACCTGTACTTCCTTATTATTTCTAGGAAGGGAAATACCATTTATAACCTCTACCCTCTTAGGATCTATCTTCACCCCATCTTTAGTCACAATGTGTCCCAAAAGTTTACCCTCTTCTAATGCAAATAAAGACTTTTGAGGATTTAGAGAGAGACCATACCTTCTTCATTTCTCAAAGGTTCTGCGCAGATGCTCTATGTGCTCAGTATCATTATTTGAAAATACAGTGATATCATCAAGGTAGACTACCAGAAATTTATCTTGCTCCCCAACAAAAGCAATGTCCATTTCCCTCTGAAAAGTGGCCCCTGCATTAATCAATCCAAAAGGCATCCTAGCATACATAAATGTACCCCATGGTGTGGTGAAAGCAATCTTCTTTTGATCTTCTGGAAGTACAGCCACCTGGTTATAGCCCGAGAATCCATCCATCATTGACATCCTAGAAGCTCCAATCACCTTCTCCAGGATGTGCTCCATCTTAGGCAGTGGATAGTTATCTTTTAAGGATGCTTTATTTAAATTTCTGAAATCCACACACAGCCTTATTTCTCCATTCTTCTTTCGTATAGGGACTAGGTTTTCCACCCATTCAGAGTACCTCAATGGCACAATTATTTTGGCCTTTAACAGTTTCTTGATTTCCTTCTCAATAGAGGGAAGCAGCAAGGGATTTATTTGTCTGAGCTTCTGCTTATGAGGCTTTGCATCTCCCTTCAGTGGAATTTTGTGTTGCATGATACTGATATCAAAAGTTTTCAAGTCCTGATAGGACCATGCAAACACATCTTTGTAAGACTGAAACAATTTCTGATATAGCCTTTTATATTCTCCTGGGATCTTCTTGGACAATTTTACAATTTTGGGGTCAGCCTCAGTACCAAGATTCAGGTCTTCTACCTGATTTTCTTCTACCACTTTGCCTGGCTGCAGTGGGATATCATTCTTGTCAAATAATCTTTCTAGAGGCACCAGCCCTCTAGGTATAATGTTTCCCTTTAACTGCAACACTTTATTACCTGCCAGTTTCTTCTCCCAATTTCTTTCTGAAGTATCTTCAGTCTCTCCTTCTTCATCAGCATCGATCTCCATATTGGAGAATTCTCCTACTGTTTCCAGGAATCTTTTCATCTGTTCTTCATCCTCAAATACCTGCCAGTGTTTGATGTTGTCTGGGCTCGACGGTCGATAATGCACCTCAACTTCATATCTTAAAAGAGGGTTCTGAGGTGGACGAAATGTACTGGCGGCCACAGCAAGGGAATCAACCATCCTATTTTGTTCTCGGGGCATGAACTGGATATTGAATGCCAAGAAGAAATTTTCCACCATATCCCAAACTTCATTCCTATAAGCCCTCAACCTTGGATGTTTGGTTTGACACTGATTCCTGACTTGTCTAACCACTAGTTTTGAATCTCCCAGAACCTTTAAAATTTGTATGTTCATGTTTCTGGCTGTCTGCAGTCCTAACAGAAGCGCTTCATATTCAGCCACATTATTAGTAGCTTCATATTCTAGTTTGAAGGACAATGGGACCCATTTTCCTGTGGGAGAAATCAACAATATTCCAACTCCATTACCTTCTCTTGAATTTGCTCTATCAAAATGGAGTGTCCAGATTCCTGCTTCATGGCTCTCTGAGGGCTGCTCAGTCTTGATCTGACAGAAGGATGGTTCATGAGCATAATCTTGATCTTCTTGTAGCATCAAGCATGAGAAATCTCCTTCTTTACTGTAGACAGGTGAATTAACAGGGTTGTCAACCTTAGTCACCATCTTGACAAATCTAGTCTCCTTGTACAACCTCCTCTCCTGGCCACCAAAAACTGGGATGGTGGCATATGTTAAATCCAACTTAATTGACCCACCAATTTTTGTTCCCCAGGATCTTGACAGTAACATGCCAAAACGAGCTGGGATGTCAGCCACCACTATGTCCATTACCACACTTTTTGCTGGGATTTGGGCCAAATTGACTACCAAATCCTTGATCATCCCCAAGCATTTAACTCTTTTGGAATCAAATGAATAGAGGTCTTTGTATGGGCGGGTAATTTGTAATCCTAGTTGTTCCGTGACTGACAAAGGCAATAGATTATGGTAAGCTCAAGAATCTAGCATACAATTGTGTAATAGCAGGTCATGAATCACTAGAGACACATAAAAGGGAGGAGTAGAAGCATCTAATTCCTCAACGTGTGGAACAAAGACAAGCATGGGTCTTTCTTCTTTAAGGTTGAGACTATCTGGAGTGATTATAGCTTCTGGAGGGAGCATGAAAGAGGTGACTTGGGATTGATATGCAGGTTGCTTTAATAGTTCAGTCAAGGGAACTGGGATTTTGACTTTTTCAAGTTCCTTTTGGAGACTGAAAAAAGGGGAGGACTTTTCTATTACAACCTCCTTTGACTCTTTATTTTCAGCTGAGGGTTTAACTTATTTTGACTTAGATTTGGTATTAGGGGGAATGAATACCTTTGAAGAAGAAGAAGTTTGATCATTAGACTGCAAGGGTTTGTTTAGAGGGCCCTTACCTTTTTCTGTGACCTTCTGCGTTGTAGGCTCCTTCTGAGCAAGTGCTTCCTTCTGGGGTAGCTCTTGTTCTTGATCTTGAGTACGAGTCCTCTTCCTAGAAGATCTGAGAACGTATCTTCTATTGAATTGTGCTTGCATGAAATTAGCAAATTGCTTACAATAATGATCAATTTCTGCTTCTTCTGTGTCTCTGGTCTTTTCTTCTTCTTGCAATGAGCACTCAGCTCCATCATTTCCTTGCAAAGGGCATTCTTCTCCATCACTATTTGAGAAGGCAAGATTTGCATCCTCCAGTCCATAGGCAGTGTCTTCAGTAGAATCATCTACTGGACCTTCTAAGTACAATGGGTGTGGTACCTGATCAGGTTGCTCCTTTGCTTCCCTTGGCAATATTTGCAGGGGTGGCTTCCTGTACTGAGGATTGTAGCCTCTGTTTTGAGCATTGTGGAAATTCTTGGGGGCTGAATTCTTGGTCTCCAATTCAAGCTTGACCAGTTTACCAGAAAGGTTCTTAATCATTTTGCTCATTTCTTCAATTCTGTCATTAGCTGAGTCTCTGTCTTGGTAGGAGGTAGATACCTCCTCTTTTCCCCTTCTTCTAGTATCTTGTTTAGATTTTCCCTTTGATTATCCCGTGGAGGCAAAGTTTGCTTCCAACTCTAGTGCATCTGATTAAGCATCATCCAGCGTAGCAGGCTTTCTTTCTCTAAGAGAGAAACCAAATTCTGAATCAAAAGCTGCTACAAAAACAACTTTAGCAGCAGTTTGATGAGGTTTCATCTCAGCAGGAAGACTCAAACACAATTTATTAAATCTTTTGATAAATTCTGATACCCCTTCATTATGTCTCTTTTTGAGTGTATTGAACTCAGTAAGACAATGTCCATGGTCCTTCTTCTCTCCCCATTTTCTGAGGAAAGTATCTTCCATTATTTCCCAAGTGGTAATAGAACGACCTGCCAATGTCTTAAACCATTTTCGAGCTTCACCATCCAGAGATTAGAAAAACAGCCTTAACACCACATCTAAATGTTCCACATTAAAATTCTCTACAAAAGCACAGAAGACCTCAAGGTGTTTTTGAGCATCAATCTCATTTTCCCCATTGAATCGAGGTAAAATCTTCAAATAATCCTGTGGCAAATCATTCAACACTTGGGGTAATGCCAGAGGAGCATATTTATTTAGCAAGAAGCATAGAACATTTGCCATTGGAGGGGGTGGAGGTAGTGCAATAGTTTGATGAGTAAGAGGAGGAGGAGGAGGTGGAGTATGAATAATAATAGGAATGTAATGAACAACAGGCTGAGGTGTTGAGGGGAATAATGGTCTATTAACAACAGATACTTCAGTGACTTCTTTAACCTCTTCAACCTTAGGAGTAGGGTGAAAACTATCCTTATTTCTGATACCTCCTCGGGGTGGGCTATCTGAATAGTAATAATCGGTATCTCCCACAGTGGAGTCGGGATCTGACACTTGAGCTTCTTGAGAAGAAGAGGATGGAAAGTATTCTAGAGATAATTCAGGGATTTCAGAGTGAACTGATTTTCTTTCCCTCCAATTTCTTCTATGTATGATCTTTTCAAGGTTAGATACTAAAGGTGTCTTTGGCTTAGACGTATCTGACCTCAGGTGTGGCTTACGAGGAGCCAGGACTGCAAATATATTTATCAAATAAACAAATGTGGAGTCGCCAAGGTGGGGGATCTACAACTCTCAACTCTCCATACTCACCTACTTGAAGAGTGAATTAAATTTTTTCGAGGCCCAGGGATTTATATTTTCTCAACTTCGATCCCCGGCAACGACGCCAAAAAGATGTTGTCGCTCCTAGAGACAGCCTAGAGTTGTGATAGACCAGTGCCTAGGACATCTTATCTATAGCAAGAAGCATATGGTATAACAGAGGAAGTTATCAATAAAATCTCTCATGCTATCTCTTGTAAACAAGAAAGTTAATTCAAATGGGACCAAACTTACAGAAACTGACACAGGGAAAAGAATACTGCAGAGGCAACATGCAAAACTCCAATATAAAAGCAACAGACAATTCAGAGACAGTTTACTGCAAAGAGGGCCAATTCAGAAATACCTCACAGACATAAATTATCAGAAGGTGTATGTAGTGAATGAAATATTGAGAAGATACTAGTTAACATTGAGCTGATATCCAGATACACAGTACCACCATGCATGGGCTTACCAATCTAAAAATCCATACATGATAATAGCGTTTTAAAAACACCCTCCCAAAGAAACTAATATAGCAGAAATACGGTCTAGATAAAAAGTGGAACAGAATATCATGCATGAGCCATATTTAAAGTTCTTGACTAATCCAAGCATGGGTATCAACTAGGATAAATCCATACCAAAAATCAGTGAGCCACTCGCATTCCAAAACATGATACAGGAAAGATGGATGAAATGAAATGATCTATTTAAATAACACATAAGAGAAAGTTACAGACTGTGAAACACCAAAGACCAAAATCCTCTTTAACAGATGGAAATCCTCCTCATTGAGACCCTATGGGCTCCGTGCCTTCATACAAGAATTTTACAACATGTATACAAAAATCCTTTCACTGCATAGTTTTCTAATAAAATATGGAACCCTAAATCCTCTGTTCTTTGGGAGCTTTATAGGAGAACAAGAAAGCTCGAAAAAGGGAGTAGGTGATGAACATTTAATTGTATCATTAAAACAAAATGGCAGAGGCGTGCACACCCATACTGCTCGATGACTTTGTAATGCTGTTTGTACTCTATGGCCTGCTAACTGAAATAAATGCACTGGGTAGAAATCTCTCCAGGAACACGGCAAAGTAGTAAAATCACATAAACATTCCGTCCTTTCCTGAAAGAAAATGGTGCTGAAAAGAAAGCCTTGAGGTATTTTATCTGCAAGGGGTACCTTCTACCTTCTAACTCTGAATTATGGTTTAAGATCTTCAGTGATGAACATTGAATTTTTGATCCTTCACTGATATTTCTCTACTGCTCCATTAATGTCTCCATCTGCGCAATCCGTGCTTTGAATGACTCTGGAGGGTTTGACAGATTTTAACCCTGCTGCTTTAATGGAAGTCTTGTCGGCATACCTTCCCGGGCCTTTCTTCATAATTTCAACCCCTGGAAATGGTCCTTTGATGTGTCCTCTATCACAGTAATAGATACTGTGAATCATGATAGTTTTCCGCCGTTGTAAACCTACAAAACCCGCAAACTTGTCAAGAAAACAAATGCATGGGGACGGCGATGCAGTGGGGATGGTGAAGGTGGCGAGGATAAAAGTGTGGCAGCGCAGCATAACGAAATGGCAGAAGAATGCGAGGTGGCAACGAAAAATGCAGTGGAACTATGGCGGACGGACTGGGCGGAGGTTTTTAACGTAAAACAATGAAAATTTGACTTATGACTGGAATATATAATGGGAGGAGGAAACATGTGACACACATGTGGAACGGGTGACGTGGAGGAAGACCGAGTCAACGGCGGAGCATGCAAATGATCTGGACCGTTCGATCTCAAGACGAGATCGACGGCTGAGAATGCGTCGGAGGGCGATGGACCGCGGGCCAGGGGTACGGTTTCCCCATGTTAACTTCCACGCAACTTCGAGGAGCGACAACCGTTGGATGGAGACCCCCAGATCGGACGGCTATAATGCATATCGCTCTGTATCCTCAATCGAATGATAATGCCCGATGAGGTAGCGGTTTTGGAATAGTGATGGAGCCACGTGTTGCGCGATGTATGGAATCGCTCCGAATTGAGAAATATCGCCCGCCTACGAAAGGTGGTGCGATAGATACCGGGCAGTTTTGAACAATGGACGCGGGGTAGGGACCACCGGGACAGATAGACTCCGGGCCGTTGATTTTACGGTTTGATCCGACGGTAGGCAGGTAGGCTACGGGCGCGACAAAGATGAATAAACGTCGTCCGATCTGTACAGATCGACGGTTATGAACGCGCCCAATATTCATTTGATAAGCGCCTTTCGGGCTGCGGCTTGGTCTAACACCCAAGTTACGTGGAGAAAAATACTGAAGGGCTAGGGCCGAAAGGTGCCAGACCATATATATTTTCAAATGTGGGTTTTTTGCCCTTTTTAATGCCATTTTGAGTTTAGAAAAGGGGAACGATAGGCGGGAAAAAAAAAAAAAAATAAAAAAAAAAAAAATAAAAAAATAAAAAAAAAAATAATAATATAAAAAAAAAAAAAAAAAAAAAAAATAAAAAAATAAATAAATAAAAAAAAAAAAAATTTAAAAAAAATTAAAAAAATTTTTAGGCCAAACAGGGGGGTTTAAAGGGGATTGTTTATCAGAATTTAATGGAATTTAACAGAATGTTGACATGATCAATAGATCAGATCATTGATGACTGCGCTGGAAGTCAGATCTTTTCTCTCATGGACGGATTTTCCGGCTATAACCAGATTAACATTCTCTCGACTGATCAGCATAAGACTGCCTTTATCTGTCCTTGGGGTACTTTCGCATATAAGAAGCTTCCTTTTGGCTTGAATAATGCTGGTGCCACATTTCAGCGAGCGATGTCATACACTTTTCATGATATTAAGCACATCGTTCAGCCTTATCTGGATGACCTCCCGACTCATTCAGCTAAGCATAAGGACCATCCTGACCATCTTCATCAGATATTTATTTGTTGTCGATGCTACAACATCCGGCTAAATCCGCACAAATGTGTCTTCTGCGTTGATTCCAGTAGACTCTTAGGGTTTATCGTGTCCAAAGACGAGATTCACCTTGATCTTCTCAAATTCATGGCTATCATTAATCTCCCCACTCCATCTTCACTACATCATCTACAGAGTCTGCAGGGGAAGGCAAATTTTTTACGCCGTTTTATACCTCACTATGCCGAAGTGGCTAAAGGATTCACGTGATTCCTAAAGTAGGGTGTCCCTTTCCTTTGGTATGAGATCACCCAGAATTATTTTGATGCGTTGAATATGTTGCTTGTCAACGCTCCTCTATTATGTCCTTCGAACTATCATCGCGATTTTTCCCTCTATTTATTTGTTGCTTTCAGTAGGATTTCCATGGTTTTGGTACAAGACGATGATGATGGTGATGAGCATGTTATTTACTACCTCTCTCATAAACTTATCGATACTGAAACACGCTATGCCCAAGTCGAGAAGTTAGCGTTAGCTGCGGTTCAACGTTTTCGTCATTATATTCTCTTGCGTACTGTGACTATGATTTCTGAATGCAACCCCATGACATACATATTGTCTGGGAAAATACTCAAAGTGGATTTTTATCCTCCAAGAGTTTGATTTGGAATTTACTACTGCCAAGTCGAAGAATTCATTAGTCTTTGCTGATTTGATTTGCTCCCTTCCCTCTGACACTGCTCCGTTTGGTTCTGAAGAACGCATTCCAGACGATACGCTTTTTCTGATTAGCATCCTTGATCCTTGGTATGGTGATATCATCTTATATCTTTAGACTTCCACTTTTAGATCTGAGTTGACGAAGGATTCTCGCTGACACATCCGCCGTCAATCGCAACCTTATCGTATTGTCGGAGATACACTTTACCGTATCGGAGTACATTCCATTCTCCGCCAATGTTTGACTCTCGAGGAGGCTGAGAAAGTTCTAAATGATTTTCACAGTGGCGCCTGTGGCGGTCACATGTCTGGTTATGCCAATGCATAGAAGATTCTTCGTGCTGGGTATTTTTGGCCCTCCATATTTGAGAACTGCAGTGTTGTTTTCTGTAAATGTCATGATTTCCAGATCTATTAGCGGAATATGCGTGCGCCGCCTGCACATCTCCACCCTGTCATTATCGTTGGTCCCTTTGCAAAGTGGGGCATCGATTTTATGATGTGTAACCCTCACTCGGCCGAGGGGCATGCTTATATTATCGTAGCCGTTGACTACTTAACCAAATGGGCCGAAGCAATGCCTACACTTGCCACCGACGGTAAGACAACAGCTCAGTTCATATTCAATCACGTCATTTATAGGTTTGGTGTCCCTCAAGCCATCGTTACCGATCATGGTTCCCATTTTCGGAATTATATGGTGGCAGAGTTGACTTCCAAGTTGGGCTTGCGTTACGACAACTCAACGTCGTACTATCCTCAGGCCAATGTCCAGGTTGAAATTGTGAACAAAGTTCTTGTCACAATGCTTCAACATACAATTGGGATGCACAAATCCAACTATCATCTCATGTTATTTTTGACTCTCTGGGCATATCAAACCTCACTCAAGGATGCGACCGGATTCACTCCATTCCACCTTGTTTACGGTCTGGAAGCTACCCTTCCGATTGAGTGTGAAATGCCTTCGCTAAAGTTGGTTGTTGAATTACTGCCCAACACTTAACCTAAAAAAGAGCGTCTTCTCAACTTAGAAAGGTTGGATGAAACTCGCCGCTTTGCTGCTTTGGTCATCGAGGCATAGAAGAAGCGGGTCAAAGCTCATTTTGACCAATCGGTTTCCCCTTGCTCCTTTGTAGAAGGATACCTCGTCCTCCTGTATGACCAAGCTCATGATAAGTTGGGGTAGGCAAATTTCAACCCATGTGGCATGGGCCTTACATCGTTAAACGCGGTTTGAAGAATGGGGCCTATGAGCTCATTAATTACGAAGGTCATCCTTTAGATCAACCCAGGAATGGGTTGTATCTCAAAAATTACTATGCATGAGTCATTCGTGCATGTTTTGTGTACATAGGTGTTCTTTTCATTTTTGTACATTTTTTGGCTTAGTGTTTTGTGAGCATTTTCCTGCTTATTGGGTCATTGTTTATTGTGCACATGTCTATTACCCCTTATGTCGGTTTCGCGGATGGTGCTTCCCGCAGTACCCGGAATTTTCTTTGGCAACCTGGGTGATTTATGATCCTGCTGGTGAGTTGATAAATCTGCAAGGTATTTGTCCAGGACAAACTACATACAATGTCATTGAATATAGTGTTGTCATTGAACTATTAACCGAGGCGATTACCCTTGGCATTAGTGCATTGGTTGTAAATCTAGACTCACAGCTTGTTGTTCTTCAACTTAGTAAGCATTATTCAGTTAGAAACCCTCACACTTTAAGATTGTATTTACGTGTTCGTTTGCTGGAAAGACATTTTGATTATATCACATATCAACATATTCCTAGACAAATGAATGCATTAACCGATACAGTGGCTAACATTGTATTAGATAGACATTTTTGTAATATGTAAAATCATTATCACATGAGAGACTCATATAAAATAGGAAGATAGATGTATGTATATATATATATATATATCGAATGTTTGCATTAGTGTGCACCATAAGTTTAAAAAAATATGTGTGTTTCTGTTACATCATAAGACAACATGTCTCTAAAAAATATGCAGAAATAAATCCTAGGTGTCTAATCGGCATGATGATCATGATAGCATGTCACTGCTCGGACAAGCCGCCTCAGCAAGTGGTGAACCCGATTTGACACCCCTACAGTGTGTCTCTGATATGCACGAGGAACATCGTCGAATCGTGCATAGTCTAGAACCCCACGAGTGATTCCTTCCAAGTTTTGTATGATCTCCTCCTCCTCACCCTAAGGGGCAACATAAAAATCACGAGGTATTCGCCTCGCTATCGAAGACATCCCTGCAGGTCTTTCTAGGCCTTCATCTGCAAATGCATGGATTAATTGTCAGAACATACATACCAAAAAAAAATCATAATACTCATAAAAATTAAAAAATGAGTTTTACCAAGTGCTTCATCCCAATCCTCTCCTTCCTAGAGTGGGAGGTCCGGATCACCAGTGAAATCTGTGCCGAAGTAAGGCCAGTCATCCACGACAATCAATTGTCGACGAAGCCAATCGAAAAATTTCAGTCTCCAGGACATCTGCTGACCACCCCCTGACCTTGGCATTAGAGCTTCCCATCGGGCCATCCGTGGTTCCAGTGCTAGTGGTGTTGGGACTATCACCTCCTGACGTTGAAATATTGGCAGTCGTTCCAGGATGAACGATACTAGGATAGACCCATAACCAAACTGCTTCAATTTGGTCTTCTTGCACTTTGTCAGCTGACGTTTTATATTGATTGTTACTGCCTCTGCCCAGTTGTATATGGTTGGTGTCAAGCAGTCTACATCAAGAAGCAATTGTGTTTTTGTTGCTTCATGGGGTGCTTGTGGTCCCGTAGCTCGTGTGGTCGTGTGTAGCACTACCTTCAGTGCTAAATCCAGGATAGTCTGGATATCCACCTTCCCGCTTTTTGATCCTTTCCATGCCCCTGGACATACCCTGTCAATTACCATGCTCATGTTCTCCATGGTGGGCCGGGTTCCGGTCAATATTGGTGCTACTCCCCTCCGCGACAGTCCTATTATGAAATAGATGTCTGAAACATCAATCTCGAGTTCCTGATCTCGAAGAATGAATTTTTCCTGGTCCTTGTCCCAGATACTGATCAATTATTGCAGTAGCTCCGGTTGAGCTCTGAGGCATGGTGTCATGAAGAATTTTTTCAGTCCACAGTCTCTGAGAGCTTCCATGCATCTCTCATTCTCCATGGCAAGCTCATCTTCTTCACTATGTTCTCTTTCCTTCCACTCTATCACCATTTTGCTATTTTTTCACCTGCAAACATGTTCATATGGACATTTTTGAGAATGCAACAAGATGATGGAGCTTAGTGAAAAGAAGTCGCCTTCACTAAGTGGGCCCGCAGGCTATTTTTGGCGCAAAGTCTATTTTTAGACTATGTCTATTTTTAGACATATGGATCATGGTCTATGAGTTGCAGGATGCTATTTATGGATGGTTGGTAAAGTTGGTAAAAATAGATGGACCTCTATTTTTAGACATACTGGGAGGAGTCTATTTTTAGACTGCCAGTCTAAAAATAGATCAGTCGAATATTATTAGCTCTTAATAATATTTGGACTATAAACATTATCTTATCCTCTTGGAGCACTTCAGTTCGAGCTATGGATGTGGCACATGCAGCTGACAGAAGGAATTACGCCATTCCTAGGGTTTAGTTGAGCTATTGCATGGTTGACTTCAGTTAGAACTCATGTGGCAAAGTTTGGTGGAGTTGATGAGACAGTTGATGGAGTTGTGTTCGGTTTAACTTAGTTGAACTAGTTGTATTTAGTCTAACTAATAAATACACTAGTGATGAGTGGTATGAATTAATTATTAATTAATTCACTAATTACTAACTCATAAATCAACTAAAGAATACATCAGTTAACTGCAGTGCATGGACAGTTCAGTGGAGACCAGTGTTAGAGGTGGGTGAAAGGGTGAGTCTACTATCAGTTGTGACTATAGCTGTGCATGAGATTTGCACACACATTGATTGAGATTTCCAATGAGGATTTCGCAGTACAAGCCAAGGGGATTCGAACTTGGATCCAACAATTAACCATCTTGGATTGCACAGTAGAGGCAGGCTAACAGGTGGAGGAGATTTGAACTTGTGACTTGTTCATATCTGAGCTTGTGTAGTGTGTAACAATTGGAGATAGTGCTGAGAGCTTGTGAGGAGTTTGTACTATGATTGTCACATGTTCTCTATCATTATAATATACAGATAGTTGGGGGTTTTCAGCTGTAAGCTTTCCCCATTACATACTGTGTTGATATGTGTGATTGATTAATGTTTCAATGTGCGCATGCGATTGCTTTTAATTCCGCAAATTGATGATCAATGGTAGAAGAGGTTATGTATTATGCATGAAGCTCAAATAGTGTGTAATCAGGATAATCTCGGTGAATAACTCATCTATTATTCAAATTTATACATGGTATCAGAGCAAAGTTGATCATCGGATCTATTACAGTGATTACATTTTATTTCTTTAGGCAGAGTCTGTAAGAGGGCCAGGTAGCCTCTGGATTCATCCTTTCGTTGAAAGGTGAAATATCCAGTAAATTCCCCTATAGACTATCTCTGTACTAGAAATACCTTGTTCTCACAATTTCATATCAGAAGCGGTTGAGTTTTGAGCTGGTGGAATTCGAATTTGAAGCAGTGTTTTCTTGGTGTCGAAGTTGAGATGTCTTTCAACGGATTGCGACTGGAGTATGCCCTTGAGGGCAGCTCAAATTATATTGCATGGAAGGACAGGATGGAGGCGGTGCTAGATGACAATGGGTTGAAGGAGTTCATAGATGCTGAAGTCCCAAAGCCTACTTCTAGCGATGCTGTCGTAATTGAGGCTTGGCAAAAGAAGACAACAAAGTGTCGAAGGATTCTGTTGGAGGGCGTGAAGGATCACATAGTGTCCAGCCTGCATGGTAAGGCTTCTCCATTCTTGATGTGGAAAGCCTTGACAGATTTATTCCAAAGCAAGAGCGACCAGAGGAAGTTGGCGCTCAAGGATAAACTTAGAAACATAAATATGGAGAAAGGCGACAGTATGCCCAAGTACCTCACGAAGTTCACCCAATGCAGGGATGAGCTGGGAAGTGTGGGGGTGACTGTTGATGATGAGGACTTGGTGAGCTTGGCTCTTCTTGGGCTTCCGAAGAGTTGGCATTCCTATCAGGACTCTGTCAATGGTCGGGAGAAATTGCCAGGATGGGAGCGACTTTGGTCGGATCTTGTGCAAGAGGAGATAAGGCGAAGTACCAGGGACGGATCTTCATCAAAGGCATCTGATGAAGAGAATTGCGCTTTGGCTGCCAAAGCAAAGAAGGGGAAGAGCAAGAAATCTTCTCAATCCGGTGCGAAAGGCAAGAAGCAAGACATGTCCAAGGTGAAGTGCTTTCACTGTCACCAGCACGGACATTATGCCACAAATTGTCCGCAGAAGAAGAAAAATAAGCAGGTTGATGGATCTGCAGTGGGAGAGGCCTTAGCCTCGCAGTTTGAGCTGGATTTTTCGCTGATCGCATGTTTGGTATCAAGTGTGATGGGTTCAGTTTGGTTCTTGGACAGTGGTGCGTCTTTTCACATGACAGGAGATCGAGATTTGTTTTCTGATCTGGATGAGAAAGATCTTGGAGTGCACATCGAGATGGGCGATGATGGTAGATACAGTGCAACCGGTATCGGTACCATTTCCTTTGAGAGGGAGTCTGGTAAACCCTTCGTATTGAAGGAAGTGATGCATGTTCTAGGATTGAAGAAGAATCTTATGTCTGTGGTGATGTTAGAAGACAAGGGATATGATGTTGTCTTCTGCGAGGGAAAGGCTTTCCTGCGCAGTAAGACAACTGGAGAAACCCGGAAGATAGGGGTTCGAGTCAAGAACCTTTATCAATTGCAGGTAGATGGCTGTGCAGCAATGGCATGCAAGGCAGAAGGAGTGGTGAGCCGGGATGATGGCGAGCTGTGGCACCGGAGATTGGGCCACCTTCACCATGGAGTTTTGAAGATACTGCAGCAGATTTCTACTGGGCTTCCTAAGGGTACTCTTGCGCAGTCAGATCAGTGCAAGGGATGTACCTTGGGAAAATTTGTGAAATCCACCTTTCACGAGAAGGATAGTCGCGCCACGACGATCCTTGAGATAATTCACACAGACGTGTGTGGACCTTTCTCAGTAGCTTCGATAGCAAAGCATAGGTACTATGTGATCTTTGTTGATGATTATTCTCGGAAGTGTTGGATCTTCTTCATGCAGAAGAAGAGCGAGACATACTCAAAGTTCTGTGAGTTCAAGGCGCTGGTTGAGAAGGAATCGGGGAAGCAGGTGAAGGCTCTTAGGAGCGAAAATGGTGGTGAATTCATCTCTCGGCGAATTCAAGGACTTTTTGCGTTGCGAAGGAATTCGGGAGAGCTATAGCACCTCATAACCCACAAACAGTAATCTGGGTTGTTGAGCAAGAACAAAACGATCGTGGGTGCCACGGCGATGTTGCATGATCAGGACCTACCCATTCACTTGTGGGCGGAGGCATGCAATATTGTAGTATATGTGCAGAACCGTTGTCCTCACAGGATACTTGGCATGAGTACACCCGAGGAGGCGTTTTCTGGTAAGAGGCCCGATATTTCCCATTTGAGGATTTTTGGTTCACCTGTTTACATTCATGTGATGAAGGATGCCAGGAAGAAGCTGGAGCCGACCGCAGAGGTTGGGATATTTGTGGGGTACACTGATATGCCCCAAAACTATCGTGTGTATTTTCCAGACAGTCGCAAGACTGTTGTGCGACGGGATATCAAATTTCAGGAGGAGAAAGCCATGAAGTGTTCGCTTGAGAGGGAGCCACACTTGCATGCAGAGGAGGAGATATTAGTTCCTAAGGATGAGCTTCAGGATGTGGATCAGCCATAAGAGGAAGTTCATGGAGTGGAAGAGACCACTCATGCAGCGCCAACCATCAGAGGGCGGAAGCGCACTACATAAGCTGAGTGACTGGCTCAAGATGTAGAGAAGGTTGTAGGACCACCTACAGCACAACGCAGATAGAGATAGTCACTGGATCGGTACACTGGATACATGGCTCTTGTGAGCAAATGTGTCGTGACAGAGCCATCCTCTTTCGAGGAAGCTGTGGAGGACCTCGCATGGGTAGATGCCATGGTGGAAGAGTATGATTCGATTGTCAGAAACAGTGCATGGGAGATTGTCCCGAGGCCGGAAGGGAAATCAGTGGTGGGTTCGAGATGGATCTACAAAGTGAAGCAGGCAGCTGACGGGAGTGTGGAGAAGTGCAAGGCAAGATTTGTTGCCCGAGGCTTCTCACAGATAGAGGGGATCGATTATGAGGAGGCCTTTGCACCTGTCACAAGGTATTCTTCCATACGGACGATTCTTGCTCTCTCAGCGCAGATGGGGTGGCACATTCATCAGATGGATGTGAAGACTGTGTTCCTCAACGGAGTCATTGAGGAGGAGGTGTACATAGAGCAGCCCGAAGGTTTCGAGATCTTCAGCAGCAAGTCGCATGTGTGCAGGCTCAAGAGAGCGTTGTATGGGTTGAAACAAGCACCTCGTGCTTGGTACACACGGATAGACAGTTATTTCACCGGACTTGGATTCTCCAAGAGTGAGGCGGATCCTAACCTATACCAGATTGTGGTGGAGGGTAAGTTGCCGATCATTGTACTTTATGTAGATGATTTGATTCTGACGGGTGATGAGCTGTTGATACTTTCATGCAAGGAGGATCTTGCTAGAGAGTTTGAGATGAAGGACTTGGGCCTCCTTCATTATTTCCTGGGATTGGAAATTTGGCAGCGCAGTGATGGACTATTTGTTTCTCAAGGTAAGTATGCCCGGGAGATACTGGAGAAGTTCAACATGCATGGCTGCAAGCCTGTTGATACTCCTCTTCCTGGAGGTTGGAGGAAGGAGGATGCTACTTCAGCGGAGGTAGTGGATGCCACTGTTTATCGACAGCTGGTGGGGTCGCTTATGTATCTGGTCAATACACGACCCGATATATGCTATGCTGTTAACCAGCTTTCGCAAGCTATGGTTAAGCCTACCAAGCTCTTTTGGAAGGCAGGAAAGCATGTATTGCGTTATATTAGAGGCACATCGGGATATGGTTCATGGTACAGACAGGAGGATCAGTTGAGGCAGCATGGCTTCACAGATTGGTATCATCATATCAGAGATTGTGTTCAGCGGAGAATCATGATGCTTTCATATGTTCCCACGGAGGATCAGGATGCCAACATCCTGACGAAGGCGCTCACCAGGAGCAAGTTCGAATTCCACAGAGGCAAGATAGGGGTTGCAGATAATCCATATCTTGCTGAGAGGGAGTGTTGAAAATGCAGCAAGATGATGGAGCTTAGTGAAATGAAGTCGCCTTCACTAAGTGGGCCCGCAGGCTATTTTTGGCGCAAAGTCTATTTTTAGACTATGTCTATTTTTAGACATATGGATCATGGTCTATGAGTTGCAAGATGCTATTTATGGATGATTGGTCGAGTTGGTAAAAATATATGGACCTCTATTTTTAGACATTGGGCGGTTTCTATTTTTAGACTGTCGAGCTAAAAATAGAACAGTCAAATATTATTAACCCTTAATAATATTTAGACTGTAAACATTATCTTATCCTCTTGGAGCACTTCAGTTTGATGCTTGGATGTGGCACATGCAGCTGACAGAAGGAATTATGCTATTCCTAGGGGTTAGTTGAGCTATTGCATGGTTGACTTCAGTTAGAACTCATGTGGCAGAGTTTGGTGGAGTTGATGAGACAATTGATGGAGTTGTGTTCGGTTTAACTTAGTTGAACTAGTTGTATTTAGTCTAACTGATAAATACACTAGTGATGAGTGGTGTGAATTAATTATTAATTAATTCACTAATTATTAACTCATAAATAAACTAAATAATACATCAGTTAACTGCAGTGCATGGACAGTTCAGTGGAGACCAGTGTTAGAGGTGGGTGAAAGGGTGAGTCTACTATCAGTTGTGACTATAGTTGTGCATGAGATTTGCACACACATTGATTGAGATTGCCAATGAGGATTTCGCAGTACAAGCCAAGGGGATTCGAACTTGGATCCAACAATTAACCATCTTGGATTGCGCAGTAGAGGCAGGCTAACAGGTGGAGGAGATTTGAACTTGTGACTTGTTCATATCTAAGCTTGTGTAGTGTGTAACAATTGGAGATAGTGCTGAGAGCTTGTGAAGAGTTTGTACTATGATTGTTACATGTTCTCTATCATTATAATATACAAATAGTTGGGGGTTTTCAGCTGTAAGCTTTCCCCATTACATACTGTGTTGATATGTGTGATTGATTAATGTTTCAATGTGCGCATGCGATTGTTTTTAATTCCGCAAATTGATGATCAATGGTAGAAGAGGTTATGTATTATGCATGAAGCTCAAATAGTGTGTAATCAGGATAATCTCGGTGAATAACTCATCTATTATTCAAATTTCTACAGACATTATTAGCCAAATCAAAAGCTAAGATTCGTGAAACTTACTTGCATTGTAAGTTTTTAAAGGTCTGTGCATTTGGTACGAATATTTAGGAAATATTCGCGCCAATGGGCGCGCCCCAGTTCAGAAAATTGGGCGGTTGGCACGAGTCCTTGCCCGAAACTCGTGCTGACCGTCGTGCCCTAGTTTTCACAATTTCCCCTTAGAAAATAAAATTGAAGGTTGCAGGTAATGAAAGAAGATTTAAAATGTGTGGAAGGATGTCGACTCTTACCTGGAACTAACGGATTCGAGAATGGTCTGTCAGATCGCCTGCTATCGTCGTCGCAAAATCGCAGTATAAAATGGGTAACTATTGCTCCACAAGAGGTAAAAGTAAAAACTAATCTTTTTTTACCATTTTTGGCATTTTATAACTTTTCAGAACCCTAATTAGGTTTTAAGACATTTTTTTCGAATATTACATTTTGTTATTTCGAGAAATGGGTTTTATGTTTGTTTCTTGTGCAACGACAGGTCCTTAATGAGATAGCGATGAAGTAACGAGTTATATTTTATACTTTTTCGGACTCGGTAAAAACACGAAAAATTCACTACTTGATTCATATTTCAGCTCTTTTCTGACTCTCTAAAACTGAAAAGATTGCCGAGACTCTTGTCGTTTTGAACTCGTTAAATGGCTGCAAAACGATATCTACCTAGTATACGTTTACCCCTTTTTCGGGCTGGGATAGATTATCTACAAAAAAGAATACCTTAGCCTATCGAGACTAAGAGGTTCTTTCAGATATTGTTTTCTACCTTTTCGGATCTTAGAGACTACTTACGAAAAGGGACATGCTGGAGTTTTCTTTTCCGCTTCTTTTCAAACTCTCTAAACATGAAAAGACGTTGAGTTCTCCCTTTTTCAGACTCGTTAAACTCTGATGACATCGGACATCGTCACTATGACGTTCACTCGAGTTCCTCCTTCCTAGGGCTCGTAAAATGTACTAGGTTGGATTTGTCTGAAGGACAAACTTACAGCACAAGCATATGCTATCCCCTTCAAGCTTGTTTTCAAAAATAATTGGGGTACTCGCCAGAAATGGTGGGGGAAAATTGAACCATTATTTAGTTGTGTCGGCAGTATGTTGCTCTTGAACATGACACTCGTCTGCATTCGTGTCGGGTTGGGGATATCTCATTTCGTCATTTTTTCCTTCATTGGTTTGGGTAATCTCTTTTGACCTCTCATCTGCTCTTTGTCACGTCATCATGACCTCAGATCCTTTGATGTAAAATACTGCCAAATCCGGAGTCATGTCACTGATATGTTCAAGGGAAGTTTGCCTCTACAGTTTTCAACCTCCCTTTGATTCTCTGTTGTTCCTAATTCACTGTCATCATGTTCCTCTATCTCGTGTCGATGATGTGGGAAACATTATGGCCCTCCTTCGACCAGGTCACTTCCTGTCAACTTCAGCTCATCATCCAGGAAGTTGGTCTAGAGACTCCCTACCGGTACCTTGGAGCCTGCATGCCTTAATGGCAGGTTCTTCGCATTCGACAACAGGTCCACATCATTGGCCTTCAATCAAGTGATTCTACGGGTGTTCGACGCCAGCTCACTATTCACATTCCATGGATTGTACCTGTTGTACCTTGAGAGCCTCTGTCATTATTGGTGGTTTCTCTCGTGCCTGTTAACAGATTTCACTATTGGCTGGTAATCAGGTGATTTTCGTGCATGTTCGACTTCAGCTCACATATTCGCATGCTTGAATTTGTACTTGTTCGAGTCGAGATGGAGTGCAAGACCCTGGGTTTTGTTTGATAAGATCCAGGCTGCGGGATATTGTGATTTATCATGGCTATATTACATGACTCTTTTGATTGGATGGCTGTGACCATACCTGAGTCTATTTTTTTATCCTTATTGTTGGATGGTTGTGTCCATACCTCATATCTCATTTTATATATGTACTCTATTATGGATGGCTGCACCCATGCCACATGTTCATGTCTCAAAGATATCAGTTGTATTTTTAATTGCAGGTCTTCCAACAGCGATGTTTGGTTCGAACGCGTTCTCGTAAAGCATTTCACCCCTTCCTCTCTCTCGAACCTCATGCTTTAGGGGGCATTTGTTACACAGTGTTTTGTCACTGCCCTTGCAATCCCCATCCTGAACATTGGAGGCTCATTTCTGTGACCAAAATAAAGTGTCATGCCTTGCAAATACCATCATTGTATCATTTTCCATGAACTCAACATTCCTTCCGTTGACAATTTCCTGAACATGCCATCAGAAACACCTGTTTTTGCCTTGGCGCTAGTAGCCCGTTATGTCGTCACGCCGATGAGGCAGATTAGCATTGGCCCTCGCGCCAGCTGGCGTTCTGTCTGAGTTAGCTGCTCGCGCCAATCTGTTTATGGAAAGTTTTTTAAAAATAGAGGTGAATTTTCCATCATAACAACTTCGTGGGCGAGTCATAGGGAGTGGTTCGACTGAATAACCATGGCCTTCCTCCTTTCGCCTCTTGTTTCCACCTTTTGGGGAAAATTCCCAAGGGATAAGGTCTCCCTTCCACCATGGTAGGGATCCCAACCTCCTCCTCTCCCTCTATAAATACAGTCATCTTCTATTGATGTACTAGCTGAACTAAACATATTGTAGCAGAAACGCTAAAGAGATTTCTATTCGCTCTGCTAGAAAAGATAGAACGAAAGAGACCCCTCATTGAGATAGATAAGGCTTGTGTCTTCATCCCGTCCAAATTCCCTTGACATTCATCGAGACGTGCTTCGACTAAACCTCGCTGAAGGAGGCTGCGATGTCAAGGCTTGGTTGTAACTCTTTCTTCTATTAATATACATGCATAACTATTTGCTGGTTCCCATTTTGCGTTGATGTGTTTTATTTGATGCAATGTTCTTAACCCTCCTTGACTGGTTATTAAATATGAATGAAATTGTTGTTTTGTATGTTGCTCTTGTTTGTTGATCTTGTGTAGGTATCCAAGCATCGCTGCAGAAGGATCGTGACCCGCCAAGACAGGAATCGAGAGGCCACCACTACAACAGCCACGACAACAGCGTTGGACTCAAGGTAGGTGGATCTACCTTGTCTGTGTCATTCATTAATTAAGAACCTACACTCTAGTTTGTCTTTTTGTTACTAGACCCACCCTAGGGCTAGAGGGATCGTCTCTGTCCGCATAAAGGATTTACCTTCATAACAGAGGGTAGCGGAGGGGCACCTATGAATTATCACCTTCATTCATATGCAGGTTTTATGGCCTCCAGCTCACACCCTAATCAGGGATAAATTATAATAATTTTAATTTATTTTGATTTTATAATATATATTTTCAAAATTTTAAGAAAAAGTGTTTATCCTTTTAATTTTTTTAAATATAAATAAGGATAGATCCATTTAAAGTATGGGTTTCCTAAGTGTAGAGAAGGATCAAATCCCTTAAGATGTAAACCTCTTTTTTAGTGTAAAATTTGAAGAAAAATTCTCATCTCTAGAGATTTGATTTTTCTCAATGCTTAGTAAATCATGACTGTAAATCCATGATAATTTTCAAACCCTCACTCCTCCTTCGGCATTCCTATGCACCTTCCAGTGCAACTGCTAGTATATATTCATTATATGTTATTGAAGAGAATGTAAAATAGATATGTTAAATATATATATATATATATATATATATATATATATATATATATGGTCTCTATATTATGGTTTTCTATTTCTACACATGCTTCAAGATTCATATGTTATATGGATAAAGTTTTTCTTCATTTCTTTAATGGCCTCAAGCATCATTCAAAACATTATGCCATGGGGTGTAGCTTAATTGGTGATCACCTTGTTATGAAGTCATATGTAAAAACAAAAGATTCAAAGTTCAAACCCCCATAGATTAAACCAAAAAAAACACTATAAAATTTATCATTTAAAACACTATAAAGTATTTCGTTAAAACACCATAAAATTTGTCAAAAACATTGTGAAATTCTCCATATATTAAACACTATAAAGTATTTCGTTAAAACACCATAAAATTTGTCAAAAACATTGTGAAATTCTCCATCTATCACTACCTCTTATGCTTCTAGATATTCATGCAAGTAAACGGAAGTCGAATTGAGATTCTCTTTGGTATTCACTTCCCGAAAAGAAGCTTTTTTTTCGCTCATAAAAGAAGTTTATGTTTTTTTAAAGTCCAAATCAAAGTTTATTGAACTTAACTACCTGAAGAAAAAAAAAATTTAATAAATAAATGTGTTTGCACTTTACATGTTTTCTTGAATTTTAATGAGATGGAAGTACCTAAGATGTATTTAAAGTTACCATGGCAAATATGTCTGGCTATTCGAGGGATGTCCTCCAATTTTTTTAAAGGATTCCCCTAATTCGTTATTTGTAATTTGAAAGCAATCTTTGAATAATAATAAGTATTATATGTTTGTTTTTTTTTATGGCTTGTTATTTTAGAAAATTATATATTAATTATTATTTGTTTTTAATTAAGTATGAATTTATTAGATTTTTTAATATAACATAATGGAAATGTTAAAAAACATTTTTTTTGCTTTTTTGCTTTTTTTAGTTTAGTATGATAAAGATGTTGTAATGTCTTGTAATCATTTATATTAAGTAAAAATAATAAAATAACTTGAAGTTAAAATAAAAATAATTTTAAACTAAAATAATAAGGTAAATTTGACTTGGTTTTACTACTGGTTTTTGGTATTTATGTGGAATATAGTCTATATAAAGGGGGAAATTAAATTAATCTAGATCTAAACATCTAGATAGATCAAATTTCTTGAGATACAAACCTCTTTTAAAATGAAAAGAGATTTAATCCTTCTTATTACTTAATAAATCAAAAATCAAAACGAATCTAGAATAATTCTAAATAAAAATATCTTATAATAAAAAAAACTCTTTAATATATAAAAAATTCATAATAAATTTATTCTTAAAATAAAACACAAATATATATGCTATATTACTTGTTATTACCATAAAACAACTTAAATTTAATTTAATATATATATATATATATATATATATATATATATATATATATATATATATATATATATAATCAAATTCAAATCAAATTCAAATACAAACATAAATTTACAAATAAAATTTGAATCCAACCATCAACTTCCATAATTTATATCATTAATATCTAAAAATAAATTCACAATTTATATCATTAAATTCTAAAAAACATGCATGTATAATGACAACATGACCTTATATTTATGTTTGAAAATTATATAACTATGATTAAAAATAATAATAATAATAACAAAACATTTCAAAGCTTTAATAATTGAACACATAGATCACAAAGCATTTCAAAGCGGAGCATATATTTTATATTTTATTAAATATAGTTGAACACACAAAAGATAAAAACATGTACTCTGAAGATAAGAATAAATGATGAAGCCTACTTTTAGCAAGGCCGGAAAAACTTTTGCTTTAAATTGGCTATACCAAGTGTATTATTTTATGATTAATCTTCCTTTATTTTACTATTTATATTTTTTTATATTTTTTAAAATTAAAAACTTATTTACATAATAAAAATTGTGTTAAGATATTGAATAATGGAAATAATAAAATTTTATTTTATTTAATTTTTTATTTTAAACTTTTAATTTATAATAAGAAGTATATGTTTTTGGGTGAGACTTATATTAACAATAATTGAGATAGTGTGAAGTCAGGGAATAATAATAATAATAAAAAGTTGCACAATAAAATTTTATTATATCTAACTTTTTAATATATGAGATTTCAATATAGGAGAGACTGTAATATTGAGATCCATAAAGTATTAAAATGTTTTTTTAAAGTTGCATTAGTATCATGTCATAGCTAAGATAAATTTCAAATCAAATATCTATGGATTAAAAAATAAGCCAAAAAATAAATCAAGTTTTTTTTTAATTTTTTTTAAATGTAAAGTTATTTTTTAAATCATATAAATACTAAATTAAATAAACCTAATTGTTTATGTTGCAATAGAGAATAACATATTACAATAAAATAAAATAAAAAAACTCAAAAAAACTAATAATTGCAAAATAGACTAGCAAAAATCAAAGCCTAATAAAAAATGAAATCATTTATCTCATATTCCTTCATTTGTGTAACTAAGGCAACTAGAAAGTATAATGGACATATTTCATGACGAAAGTAAATGTAACTCTTTATATCCCTTAATTCATCGAAATCCTTTGAATTTTCCACCTCCATGTTTAGGAATTGAATAATGGAACTCCCACAGGGCTCTTTTCTTCATTTTATATATTGTTTAATTCAAATTATTCAAACTTCAAACATGATTTTTAATCCTGTAATGGTCTTCAAATTCAATTGGAAAGCCCTTATAATGATCTAGAGGAAAATGAAGATATCAAAGTCCAAATCCTTCGTGTAAAACCTATTTAAGTCATTTTCAGTGCATATGGATGCAAAGAGTGAGATCATTTCCCAATCCTAGTTTTATGATTCTATCATCACTTTAATTCATTACCACCACTTTCAAAATATTTCCTTAATAATAAAGGTTTCTTTCTCTTTAGAAATTTCTTATCTTCTAAGGACTTTTAGTGCACTTTAGAATTTCAATAATATATAAATTCCAACTTCAAAATTCTTCATGGACACAAAATTAAATTCTCAAAATTTTCTTCAAAGGTAATGTTGACCCAAAATAACATTCAAAGGCTCAAAATAGGTCAAAAGACACAGCATTTTGAGGCAAAGAAAGACTAGATTGGATAATTCGAAGATGAGAACCAAGCATTCATGGTCATTATTGTTTGAGTCGAGCTCGAATGATAGGATCCATATCACTAAATCATAGCTCATGGATTACTACCAACCAATTAATTTATGCAAAATCAACATTCTTTAAAGGATACAACCTTTGAAATTTTATATGAATTGAAGTAAAATTAAATTGTGATGATTCTCAATCCATTTGTAGAATAAAAATAAAAATAAAAGATTGTAGATGACCAAGTTTCAATACTTACAACTTTAAACTCCTGAAAAAAAAACATCATATTAACCTTCCACCTCTAATAAATCCCTATAGACACACCGCAACCAAGTAATAAAAACACTTGACAAAGGTGATCAATTATTATCAAGGTATCCCATGATAAATATTAACCAATCTCTAGCCATAAAAATTCATAATATGTTTTCCCCTTATTAAAAAAAAAGTAATAACATTTCGTGTGATGTTGCTTCTATTAAAATATAATGCTTTCAACATTTAATATTAAAGTTAAGGAGAAATAAATTATTTGATATTTTAAATGGAGATATGATGTTTTCTTAGTTGTAGGGCACTTATGTGACTAAATTTCCATTTAGTTGTCAATTTTTACAACATCTATACATTTGAAAAAACATGAAAATGCATTAATACCGATGTGGCATGAAAATGCATCAATGCTGATGTGGAGTTATGTTATATAGAAGGCATTTGACCAAGACATTTTCTTTATGGACCTCATCTCCTAGTTCCATATTTGATGGCAAGTTATAGATTTTTTTAATGGTGGATCACAGTTTCATTATTACATTGTATTTAATGGTGGGTTACATCGCAAGCTTTAGAGATATAGTTATGAGTGGAAACATGAAGTTGGGTTACATTTTTGTGAGAATCGGGGGCCGAAAATTTTTTTCGGCAATAGTTCGGCCGAACATTTTCTAAAGTTCGGCCGAACTCTGTAATAGTTCGGCCGAACTTTCTTAGAAAGTTCGACCGAACTCTTGATTCCGTTTAATTTGACGGCACACTGACGGCGTGGGCAAACATAATTTTTGCCGGAGATTGGAAAACCGGCAACAAAATTTCGGCCG